>CABHPQ010143278.1:0-20628 GCA_902168405.1 Peromyscus aztecus | reverse complement strand
CTTCAAGTGCAGTCGCCTTTGGACTGCTCGTTGGCTTGGCTTCTTTGTTGTTTTGTTTTGTTTTTTTTGAAAAAGATCTCACTATGTAGATCTTACTATATCCTCCAGGCGAAGGTCCTTCTCTGTTTCCTTAGTGCTGAGGTTACAGACATGTTCCACCATGCCCAGCTTGACTTCTTTTTCTTTATTTAAAAATTTTAATTTTTTTTTATGTGTATGTTATGACTTTGCCTGCGTGTATATAAGTGTACCACATGTATGCCTTGTGCCTACAGAGGCCAAAAGAAGGATGGGATCCCCTGGAACTGCAGTTTCAGTTACGAGCTGCCATGTGGGTGCTAGGAATTGAACCAGGGTCCTCTGGAAGAGCAGCTGATCGATGCTCTTAACCACTCAACCATTTTTTTCTTGACTTTATTTTTCTAGTGATATATTACAGTACATATATAAGTACTTGGATATATATATATATATATGTTTTATATTTATATAAAAGTTTAAAGGTTGGTATTCATACTTTATTAAATTACTGCTTCTTTACATAAAAGGAAAATAGACAAATTTTACCGGCACCATACCGGCGCCTTGCTTCTCTTCTCACATGTGGTTTCTTCTTCACAGTTACAAGGGCCCGTTGTTGGATGATGGTGCGTTGTCACAGGCAGTCTCTGCTGGAGCCACTTCTCCCGAGTTTACCAAACTCTGTGCTTGGCTGGTGTCGGAATTAAAAGTGCTCTGTAAACTAGAAGAAAATGTGCAAGCAACTAACAGTAAGTAAACCTTCCCTTTTTAAAAAATAAAATCGGGGCTTCCTGAACTTCATTATTAATATTGAAGCTAAAATGTTCATTGTTTTATAGCCGTAAAGAAACACGTCAAGGCCCTGTGCTCCTCAAGACCTACATACACACACACACACACACACACACACACACACACACTGCTTTTTGATGTTGTTTTCAAGGATAAAGTAACTCTAACTAAGGCCACTGGATAAAATATATGCAGAGGCTGAGAAGATCCTTTTACCAAAACAGAGGAAACAGAGTACGAATATCAACTATATGTGCTTTCCATATTTGTTTTGCTTTTTAACAGGGCTCACTATGTATCACAGATTGGGCTTTCTCATGATCTTTCTGCCTCAACCTGCTGAGTGCTGGGATTATAGGCATGGGCTACATTGTCTGTATCTTGTGAAACATGAATTGTGAGATCCTGGATTGGTGGCTGGTAGAATTTGAGATGTTCTTCTTTTAGGTCTGCCAGATTCCAGAACCATGTAGAGTATGTAAAGTGTGTGCATTTTAATTCTACTGTTCTTGGGAAGATTGGGGACATTCCATTAGGCTTCTTTCATATCCTTGGAACCCACCATTAGGTACATCACAACCAGGCGCAGCACCCCCAGATTATAGGGTTGAGAGCACTCTTATATTTGCCAGTTCTCTCGACATTGACCACTGTTTGTTGACTCTGAGTTCAGAGCTTGGAATCTGACACTGTACCTTCTGCTCCCTTCTGCCATAGGTAGAGCTCTAATGGATAGCAAATAAGAACGTCTGCCTGTTAGCGTACCCTTGGGACAGTATCTCTCCACATAATCCCATTTTGAAGAGCTCACTCTTGCTTGCTTGTGTGTGCTTTGTTTCTTGGTACTTTGGAGACACAGGGTCTTGCTGAGACTCGGGACTTGCCTCTCATAGCTCAGGCTGGTTTGAGGAAATTTTACATCAGCCTCCTAAGTGCTGGGATTACGCACCTAGCTTGTTAGTATATTTAATATGTGCAGGTTGGTTGTATCCAATTCTAGCAAGGGGTAGGAGAGAGAGGGAGGAAGGGAGAGAGTATGTGTGTATGTATATTGGGGCGTTTAACCCAGTACCTCATCAGATCAGGACCTGGACCACTGGGGCCACATCCTAGCCCACATCTTACCAATTTAATTAATAAGGTCTACTGTCATAATAATGATAGCAGACATTATATTTATTCCTTTATTTAAAGCAGTATGCACAGGTTAACTCATTTAGACCTCAGGGCAGTTCTGTGAGTTAGATTTTATTAGTCTTACACATTGAGTGACAAAAGCCCATGAAAGTTAAATACATTGCCTGGGGTCAAATAGCCAGGATACAGTCCAGGAGAAGGTTGAAGAACCAGTGTCTTAACCACTTGGTCACTTACTGTATCAGAAATTGTAGAAACCTTTGAAAATACTAGATAGGATACTGTTCTTAACTGGGATCATAGAGAAGTCAACACGTAAACAGATAAGATGGTGTGGTTACTCTGCTTGTGTAGAGGGAGAGTACCCTTAGCACACACTTCCTCACCTCCCCAGCTGTCTGTAAAAGAGCCTGTGGAACTCGGGGATGATTTGATCACAGCTGATGAAACACTGGGGTGCTCTCTCCTCTTCCACCTTAGGGTTGACAAGTCACAGTTTGGTAAACATGTGGTGAAAAAATAGACTTGGGTCTTAAAAATGACTCCCAAGACTTACTAATTTCTACCCATCTGTGATACTGAGTAGAGAAAAATGAAAGCAGTGGAGACGACATCCACATCCCCTTTGACTTACCCACTAAACCTCAAACTTTCTTTTGCACGTTATTGGAATTACAGAGCTGTCAGTCACCACGTTTGCTGCCTTCTGGTTTCAGTTAACTGGGAATGTTAGCTACAAGTGAGACAACTGGTGTTTGCTACAGTAATTAAACTCTTGCCTTGATGGTTCACAGGGGGAAGAAATCAATGAGTGTAAGAGTGCTTAGGGGAGGCCTCGTGGAGGAGAAGCCCACTGGGCTTTGATGGATGAGAGAGGTTTGCTAGTAAAAAGTGTAGCCACCCTGTCTGTTAAAGGCCCAAAAATAGAATTGAGACAGGCTTTCCTGGGACATTAAGGAGAGAGGCGTGGCCCAGGAGAGCGGGTATTTGTGGAAGTGGTGCTTAGATGGTTGTTATTGGATGTACTGGGAAAGGCACGCTTGAACAGTTGGGAAGCGTCTTTAGAAGCAGGCAGAAAAACCTGGATGAGGTACAAGGTAGGTGCCATTAAAAACTCTCAGGTAGGGTTGATGAAGTGTGGCTCAGCAGGAAAAGCAGTTGCCATGCAAGCTTGGTGACCTGAGTTTGGTCCCTGCCACCCACAATAAAGGTGGAAGGAGAGAGAGACCCGACTCCACAGTCTTTCTGACCTCTGCACCTGTGTGCTTCCCCGCCCCCCGCAAAACAATACATAATTTTTAATGGTCAAGTAAGGAGCTAGCCCATTGCACACCATGAAAGGGTTCTGCAGTGGTGTGAGGAAGGATGAATCAGGAAGAGCTGGGGCAGGAAAAGCCCAGTGAGACTTCCACCCTGTGACTGACGCTGTCGAAATTATTTTACTCCAAGGTCCAAGTGAAGCTGAAGAATTCCAGCTTGAGGTGAGTGGGCTGCTTGGGGAGATGAACTGCCCGTATCCTTCTCTGACATCTGGGGATGTAACCAAGCGCCTTCTTGTTCAGAAGAACTGCCTCCTCCTGCTCAGTAAGTTCACGGTTACTAGAATGTAGCTCTGCTCTGTTTCCCTTGAGTAAATGTGTGGATTGTTCGTGTTGTAGTTTGCTTCCTTGTGACTTGAGTTCAGATCCTGTTCATTTTAAAAGAAGACTTCACTGCATTTGCAGCTAGAAGCTGGTGGATGCATGCACACCTGTGGCGCTCTGTTTGGATAACTGTTGCTCTTTCCTGGCCTCCGCTTTAGTGTTCCCCTAGCTGAAGTGCCTTTCCTGCTGTGACCAGTAGAGGTGCTGGGATGCCATGCCAGCATGTCACCGGAAGCCTTTTCTAGACTAAAAGCACACATTTAAATAGATGGGCAAGACCGAGGAGGGGAGAAGCAGTGCGTATATGATGATAATGTAGAAGTGTTTCCATTTACTGCTGATTCTCTGGATTGGTAAATGGGGTTTGGTTTGGTTTCTAAGCAGACAGGATCAGCACTTGAATGGTTACTCTACTTACTGATCATTCTGGGGAATCATTTTTTTTTTTATGAAAAATTCTTTCCTTCCATGTCTTTTAAAAAGATACTACTAACTCTCTCTTTTCCTGAAATACAGACAGTAGACTCATAAATTGTATTGCCTTGTATAAACTTCCAGTAAGCCCAAGCAGTGATCTTAACTCAGATGCTGGGTGGCATTCTGGAATTCAGCTGCATTCGGCTGTGCTTAACTGAGTGCCCTATAACAAGCGTAGTCCAGGGAATTTCTTTGTTTTTTGTAGCTGTACTGTAGTGTCTGGAAAATACTAGAACCCCACTTTTGAAGGTTTATGTTTTTTATTTATTTTATTTTTGTTTTAGGGGAGAAAAGTGTGTTGCAGCTATTATGCCTAGGTACTAAAAATTTCTGCAGTTACTTAACATTGTCCAGTGTTTGTTGCTGGGAATATATGCACGCAGGGTCAGGACTTGCTTTGGATACTGATGTTTCTATCTAGCTTTTGTCCATTCATTCAGTCTTCTTCAGATTGTGACTGACCCAGCAGCAGCAGTCCAACTGATTCTAATCTGTGGCGTGGCTTATCCTGACCAGTCGTGCTTGTCACTTACCTTATCTACATAGGAAGCTAACCACTGTGCGCACTGCTCGGCAGTGACCCTGGATGACTGAGTCTTCCGCAGACTCAGAGTTCAGCCTTTTCCTCCTGACATTTAAGAAAACCACACTAACTGTAAACCTTCATAAAGTACCTTTAACTCCTTGCCACTTTGCAAGCAGACTGTACTAACTAGTTTGGAATTAGGGTCACAATTACAAACTTCCCTTTTATGAGCCGATACCTGAAGAGCACATCAAGAGTATGCAGCCACGTGCTCCCGTAAATAACTGAAGCAGCTCAGGGTTACTTGCTTTTTACGTCCTTCCCAAGTGCTCACCTGGTCCCTTTTCTTTCTCCTTGTCACCGCAGCCTGCCTTCCTCAACATTCCCCTTTCATTGTGGTATTTCATACACGTGCTCATTGCTGCTCGCTCTGTAATTACTTCTCATCTTGCCAAGTGTCACTTCTGTCGCATCTTGATGCTAGGATTTTCTTCTTCCAGCTCCCCGCCTCACTAATCTGATTGCTTAGCACGTTCTCCTTTAAGAGAAAAATAAAGGGACCTTATTTGAACTAGCAGAATAGAATAGTCTTTGGGGGGACTCAGGGCTGTTTACTGGCCTTTTATGGTTTTCAGTTGATATGCCTGTGTAAGTTAAGTCAGGCCTGAGTTCCTAATAGATGGAGGGGGGAGGTATTTTGATTCTTGACTAGATTGTCAGGAGAGATCATCGTTGGTTTTGGTTTTCTTTTTCGTAGTGTCTCCAGTGCCGTTCTAGTGCTTTGAACAAGTGCTTTAAAGTTTGTTGATGTGATGATGGTTTTAGTTAAGTTCATGGATACCTGAACTAGCTCATCCCAGATTTAAACAACCAGTGTATTATTAAATCATATATGATTTTCTAGAACAAGGGTTGGCAAACTTCCTTAAAGGGCCAGACAGTAAGTAATCCTGGCTAAGCAGACTATGGGATCTTAGTGGCAACTACCCAACTCAGTGTTTTGCCTGGAGAGCAGCCATTGACGTATGAGGGAGCAAGTGGGACAAGACCCTGGCAAAAACATGTTTGCAACAGCATTAGTTATTTTCATAACCACCAGTTTTACTGTTCTCATTGTCTTAACACCCAAGTACAGTTTGCTACATGGAACCTACCAAGATTTATTAAAACCACATGGAATGGCCTCTGCAGGAACTAGCTGTGTTTACTACTTTAGAACAGGAATTGGTGGCTTCTCAGAAGTGACTTAAAATCATGACCCCCTTGGCTTCAGCCTATTGTCCTGGGGATAGCAAGGGAGGTATTCAAGCTGATCACACTTTTTGGTGTTTCTGATCGAGTGACCTAGAAAACACCTTTAAAAAGAGTACAGTCTAACTTTGCTGAAGATCGGAAATCCTGTGATTTAGATGGAAGTGTCTTTGGGACAGATACAGGAATGTTATTCAGTGTTTAGTTAGGCCTTCTGCTGAATTACCTGAGAATGTGGCCCTCATTCTACTAGGCTAAAACAACTCACAAGGGGACACTCAACACAAAGGGGATACTGACAAAAAGTGACTTGAGAGCCCCAAGGGACAGCTCCCAGAGTAGAGGCTCTTCCCACTGAGACCATCAGAGCTCAAAGCCTGACCCACACAGTTAAGAGAACTAACTCCTGCAAGTCATCCTGTGAACTCCATACACGTGCTGTGGTGTGCACACGCATAGACACACACACGTGACAAAATACTGAAAAGCAAAAGTGATTTGGAAGTTTCTTTGTTTTGTGGGGGAAAAGGTGAGGGATGTAGAGAGAAAGGGCAGATGGGAAGGATAAAGATGAAGGAGCACCCCCAGAGTAACATAAGGCTATTGGAGAATGAGAGGACCTTTAGGAAGACCAGTGCCTTCACACAAATGTTTCATATCAGTTCCAGACAGGCTAATTACTAGAGTGGGCAGGGCAGTTTTGTTATCGTGCTTAGAAGTGGCTCAAAGTGAAGAATCATTGAAAATGTCTTGTCACCTTGTGCAAGATTTTTAAAAGACGCCAACCCCTGTTCTAGAGGTAGCATGGTTGAATTCAAGAATCCAGATGTTTAGGTGTGATCAACCTTGGTCTCTGGTTTCAAAGTATTGCTTAATTTTAATTAACCTGTAAACAGTGCATAATGCCTGAGTCACATAAGCAGTGTATATGTTATATCATTAGCAGGTAAAAGTGGTTTCCATTTCTTGTTCTATCCATTCTTGCAGCTTTAAAAGTTACGTATCATTAGGTCTATAGAGTTGTAACTCCAGACTTACGGCTATTAACTGTAGTATCTTATTTTGAAATCTTATTTTGTTTACTTCAGCATACCTCATCTCAGAACTAGAAGCTGCCAGAATGCTCTGTGTGAATGCTCCTCCAAAAAAAGCTCAAGAAGGAGGCGGTAGTGAGGTCTTTCGAGAGTTGAAAGGCATATGTATTGCTCTAGGAATGTCCAAACCTCCAGCCAATATAACTATGTTCCAATTCTTCAGCGGGATTGAGAAAAAAGTAAGACCTTTAGTACCGATTGTAGCGTATTAAAGGCATAGTCCTACATTTGTTTGAAATGAAGCATTAAGTTTATTTCTCTTAATGGGAACCTAATGTACGTATTAATAAGGAATGTTAATAAATGAGTTTGGGGTTTTAAGTCCTAGATATCTTAAAGAGAAATTAATATTTTAGTGGGCTTTTTACTTTTGTTATTTTTTAGACATTGACATGTTTCTTTTCAAAAAACAAAATAATACTTTGGTTTAAAAACTGAAGTAAGCTAGCTATAATGTAAAAATAATTAAGATTCTTAAGATCTTACTAAAATGATTGAACTTTGAGGCGATTTTTCCAGTTTTTATCTTTATTACTATGCTTCCCCCACTGACTGGACAGACAGGACGTAAATAAGTTCTGTTTTCTAATCCAGTTGCTTTGGGTCTATATATTCCAACTAGCAGACTCGATTTGCTGGCTATGAACTTAATTTAGCATGTGAAAATAGAATCATTTTTATGCCACACATTATCAACAGAATACCGATATTTATATATATATATATGTAAATGATTAGGAACAAGCAATTTTCATGTAAAAATGGATGAGTAAAAGAAAATGGTGTTTGTTGTGTAAAGTCACTTCCTGTCTCACCATGGGGTGAGTGCTGTGGGGCACGACAGAGTGGCCCTAGTCCGTATCCTCTGTGTTCACTCACCCATTCAGCTAAGGCTCATTCGGTGCCCACTGTGCCAGGCACAGTTCCAGGTCCAGGGAAGGAGCCATGCTTCTCTAGTCACGGAGGATGAGACAAGCCAGTGTCTCACCTCGTGGGTCTTTGCATTACGTTTCAAAGCCGCCTCCACCGTTGCCTCTGTCAGGAGTCTTCTTTTGATGGCAAGATATGATGGGAACTGGGGAAGTGAGCAAGATACGTGTTACTTGTAGTTTTTGGGGTTTTTGTTTTGTTTTGTTTTGTTTTATTCATTCATCTATTTTTGTGTCAGTTAAAGGAAACATTAGCAAAAGTTCCACCTAATCATGTGGGAAAGCCGTTGTTGAAGAAGTCGCTGGGACCAGCCCACTGGGTGAGTTGCGATCCTCCTGAGTCAACTTCCTAAGGGACTGTCCTTTAAGTCAGCGCCCGTAGCCCAGGTTGGCCTCACACTGGCGGCGGGTGCCTTGCCTCAGCCTTCCAAGTACTGTGATGACACCTGACTTAATTATACTCTGATTTGCGGTTTGCCACATGGACAGCCTTCAAATCATTTCGGGGGCACCTCCATTCTGGAAAAAAAAAATTTAATTGTGTATGATTCAAAGCCCTTACCTCATAATTTGTAAATATTTCCTGCACTTATTAGATAAATTGAAGTTTGGTATGAACGAAACATTTTTCTAGTTGCCAGATGGAGCCAAACCAAACCTGACTGAGCTGAACCAACTTCACCCAGTGAATTATGGGAAAGCTAAATGGGAGTGTTTGGCTTTCCATCTATTACTGTTTTGAGACTAACTTTCCTGCCCTGTCACTTCATCCGCTGTTCTACGTTAGCCAGTGGGAAGGCCTGCGTGTGCCCAGTGCTGGGGAGTCACTTGTGAAAGCAGCAGGCAGTTTGCTGCCTTAGGAACAGGGCATCGAGAACAAGCGCGTGGGTCAGTTCTAACTGGTTTCTTCAATGTTGCTTCAGGAAAAGATAGAAGCCATTAACCAAGCCATAGCCAATGAATACGAAGTCCGGAGGAAGCTGCTAATCAAACGTCTGGACGTCACCGTGCAGTCCTTTGGCTGGTCTGACAGAGCTAAGGTACACAAACTCATTGTCTGTGGCCACAGTCCCTAAAGCCCTGGGAGGGAAACTTCCACGTAAGCCTCGTGCTGTGTCAACACCTCTGGCAGCTGTGTTTGTACAAGATAATTCTTCAGTGCGAAACCAGCACTGCGTTTAAAAGCGCTCCAGTGCCATTCGGAACCCAGTCAAGTCTTTATCTTGAGCCTCTGTGGTTGTAGTGTTCCCTGCGTCCTTCTCAACATTAACCCTTGTCTTTGAACACTTTTGTCCCAACAGAGTCAGACAGAAAAATTAGCAAAGGTTTACCAGCCAAAGCGTTCAGTCTTGTCTCCGAAAGGTAGCATTTCTGTTGCTCACCTTTTGGCCGCCAGACAAGACCTGTCAAAGATTTTAAGGACAAGCAGCGGGTCCATAAGAGAAAAGACTGTCTGTGCCATCAATAAGGTGAGTAGAATACTTCTGATTTTCTTCCACATTTGTCTGTCTGTCTGTCATGAGACGTCTACAATGCCTTTCTTATTCCACAGGTCCTGATGGGCAGGGTGCCTGACAGAGGTGGCCGACCCAATGAGATTGAACCTCCGCCCCCAGAGATGCCACCGTGGCAGAAGAGACAAGATGGCCCTCAGCAGCAAGCAGGAGGCCGAGGAGGAGGGAGAGGTGGTTATGAACATTCCTCATATGGAGGACGAGGAGGTCATGAACAAGGAGGGCGAGGTGGACGTGGTGGCTATGACCATGGCGGCCGAGGGGGAGGAAGAGGAAATAAACACCAAGGAGGCTGGACAGATGGAGGGGGTGGAGGTGGAGGTGGCTACCAGGATGGTGGTTATCGAGATGCAGGGTTCCAGCCCGGTGGCTACCATGGTGGCCACAGCGGTGGCTATCAAGGTGGAGGCTATGGTGGTTTCCAAACAGCTTCCTATACAGGAAGTGGGTACCAGGGCGGTGGATACCAGCAAGACAATAGATACCAAGATGGTGGGCACCATGGGGATCGAGGCAGTGGTCGTGGGGGAAGAGGTGGTAGAGGAGGCCGAGGTGGACGTGGAGGCCAGGGAGGAGGCTGGGGAGGAAGAGGAAGCCAGACTTACCACCAAGGGGGCCAGTTTGAACAGCACTTCCAACATGGAGGCTATCAGTATAGTCATTCTGGATTTGGACAAGGAAGACATTATACTAGTTGAGGCTACCGAAACTTACATTTTGCTAGAGCTCAAGTAATAGAAACTTAGTTTCAGAATTCTGAATCTGACATCTCCTTTGAATGAATGTAAGACCACAGGTGGCAGGCATACTCCTGCTTGGGACAACCATTTGTCGGTCTTCATTCAATTCTCTCTTTTTATTATTAAACAGTTTTACATAACACTGTTTATTTAAGAAACATATCTCTCCTTTCTATGGAAAACAAATTTTAAAGGCAATTTAAATTGCCTTTAATTGACCAGTAGACTAATCCAGTTAGAACATACATGCTTTTTTTGAAGAAATTACTTGAATACAAGTTTTCATGTTTTCAATATGCAAGTTTTGAAAATGAGGATTTGCCTAGAATTTTTTTATATTTACTGCTGGGAAACCTTCCTCATATTAACAACCCATGTGTGTTTTTCGTAAACTATCTTCTGATGTCTGTTCTCCAAGCATAGCTCTGCTCCTGATTGGCATTTTATTCAGAGAGGTTTTGTCACATCACTTTGTGACAGAGCTGTTGGGTTGGTTCCTATTACATGAGCTCTTTTGCAGATAGCACATTCAGTAGCCTTATTCTGTTGGTGGAATACTGTACCATATGCTCCGCCAAAAACCATGAACACGGCCAAAATCCGTAAAGATGACAAAAACGAACTAAGTTGTGAACTATAGTATCTGTAGGCACTTAGTAAGTTTAGCAACTCAAACAGACCTGCATCCATCGGAGACAAAGTTCCTCCTTCAACCTTGTTTTTACTTGAAATGTGCTAGAAGAACGGCAAGCAGAAATCTGTTTGACGCACGAGTTAACGCCACTGGCTCCAGCAAATCTTGCTTTAGGCAGGAGACCTTTTTTGTGATGGAAGTGCACTACAAAGTCAGATCCAGTCCTGCTCAGCGCAGGAGGCCCTTTATTATTGCTGCAGAAGACAAAAGCCTGGCTGAATCGCTCTCCACATCCTTTACTGAAACCACATGATGCTTGCTGCCGGGTTTTTGTACATGTAAACACTGTCAAGCTGTGAAAGAAAGTGGCTGGAGGTGTGTTTTGTGTGAGAGGTGAGCAATAAAGTGTCCGTACATTCTCTCGTTGCTCTGAGAGTTTTATTTTAGCTGTTTTTCACACCAAATTGTTGTGGATATCTGTGTCAGGCTTGTGGCCTAAGGCTTCTGTTCCCAAGGGATGTTTTTTTCTTAAGTAGAAGGTAGCCCTTTTTCTAGTTGAAACAAATTGGGAAAACAAATTAGCTATTTCTGAATTTACCTTATTTATGACAGTATGGCTAGAAAGCTTCACTCTAATTCTGTCCACTGGGTGTAGCTGTTGCTACACATGTTAGGCAAGATACATTAATGTTCCTCCCTAATCTTTGAGAGGTTTTGCTTTTCCATTCTTAAAAAAAAAAAAAAAAAAGTGAGTGAGTAAGACTTTGTTTTCTTAAAGTGAAGTGAAAAATACAAAGATACTTATTAGAAGAGAAATTGTATCTTCTACTAAGTGGAAATGTTTAGAAGTTAATTATGGTCTATGTATGTATGTATGATGTATGTGTGTGTGAGTGGTGGTATGTGTGTTGAGGTCAGAGGACAACTTTCAGGAGTTGGTTATTTCCCTCCATAGAGGGACTTGGGGATCCAACTCGGGTAGTGGGGCCTAGGTAGCAAGTACACTTTCTTTGTGCGATCTCACAGACCCTAAAGGGGATGGTAAAACCAAAGTGTGTCTTATCATTAAGAATATTTTACTATTGAAATAAAGACTTACTGGTAACTAAAACCATCCTCAAAAGACCACCCTGATTCTTTTAATAATCTTAGCAAATTTTCAGCTAGCTTTTGTGATTGCAAGATGTGCAGAATGTTTTATTAAAATGAATTAGAGTGTAAGCATGAAATAGACTTCTGGATACAGGTATTCCCTATTAGAAATATAATTGCCACAGCCACATGTCTTGAAATAATGCCTTAGATAGACATTTGCTCTAATTGCTTTCATAACCCAAGACTCTACCGTATTACTGTTAGACTCTTGACAAGTAGAATTTTGATTTATTCTTACTAGGTTTTCTCAGATGTGATCACATGTGAAGACAAATGGTAGATTTGTCTTCATATGCATGATGGCCCTAAATTTTACACCCTTGTTTCTGCTTCAGCCTAGACATTGTTCTCCACATTGAGAAGCCATAAAAGAATTTAGTTTCTCTTCTTCACCATAAATTCTCTAGAGAAGATACCCCAACCACCAACTTTATCATATTAGCATTCTTGGGTTTTACATAGTGTTTCTTTGACCATAATCTGATGTTGTTTGTTTTCTTTGGGATTGGAATCTCAATGTGTTGTTCAAGCCGGCCTCAAACTCTTGGGCTCACCTCTGCCTCCCAAACAGCTGGGTCTACAGGCAGGTGCCACCAACCACACCTGTCCTGATCTTTCTTGTAGACACTCTTAAACTTGCGGTCAGTAGTGGTTTACTGGAGTAAGGCATATGGGGATTTCTTGGAGAATCAAAAAGATTTTAGGAGATCATTTTTTACATGAACTAGTAGGACATCTCTGGCACAGAGTAGGTAGACCTCATAGTGCTTTGTACATCTCTGAGATTGGGAGCTGGAACCAGGCATCAGTGCTGAGAACTAACTGTGTTAAGTCCCACCACCAGCACTGTTCGTATCATGCTGTAGAACCAACCTGGCTGATGGCCCGCTGTACCAGACATAGACTAAGTCAGGCTGAGGGGAAGAATTGAAACTGTTTCTACATGCACAGAACTGATCGCCAGGGGACAAATCACCTTTCTCCTTAAGCGTTTCACATTTTTATTTCTGTTGTATGGGTTCTTATTGGACTCTGCTCACATCCTTTTAACAATAGGTTTTAAGTGGAGGTAATCGCCCACCACCTTCACTAATGGTATTTGATTGTGGTTTTTGTTTGCTTTTTTGATACAAGGTCTCCTATAGCCCAGGCTAGTCTTGAACTCCCTATTTAACCCAGGATGACCGTGAACTGACCCTCCTGCATTTCATTCCCAAGTGCTGAGGTTACAGATATGCACCACCATGTCCGAATCTTGACTCCTGCCTTTAAAAAAAAACCGTTGGGTTTAAGTAGAAAAATACATCCATGCAGTGCTCAGCACCACATGTAGTGTTCTGTAAGACTTCTCCCTGATTTCCTTATTGTTTTTATTCCTCGTTATTATGGTTATAATTAGAAATGTACCCTCTGTTCAGTGACATTAACAATTCATCTAATTCATGGGCTAGAGAACAGGTTTAACAGCAGGGTGGAAAGCAGAGGTTAAAATGAGATGTGGTGAGGCTTGATGTACTTGTGGAGTAGGAAAAGGTACAGACTCGGAGAATAGTGAGATGGCAAAATGGAAAGTTTTTAAGTGAGAAAACGATACTCCACGTGGTAGTTTGGTGATTTTGCTTGACTCGAATGCTGCTGCGCCCCTCCCGTTTAATGGTGGAGGCTGCAGTGAACACCTGCATCAGGCAGGTGAGAACAACGTCAGGCGGGGCCTCAGGTGTCACAGTGTTTGTGTAGCCCTTGGCGGCAGCTGGCACTGCCCACTCTGGGTAGAGGCTGGTAACCAGGATCTCTCACCCTGCGAGAACAGCCCCCAGGCCTGGGGTGTCTGAGAGCCTGTTGTTTCTCTGACTCTTTGACATCTCAATTGATGGGACATGTGTCTGTGTTCTTTCAAAGAAACATTAAAGAGAATAAATACATTCATTCTTTTCTCTGTATTTATACACAAATGATGGTTTCAAGACAGGGTTTCTCTGTGTAGTTTTGGTGCCTGTCCTGGAACGCACTCTGTAGACCAGGCTGGCCTTGAACTCAAGAGGTCTGCCTGCCTCTGCTTCCCAAGTACTGGAACTAAATATGTGTGCACCACATATATATTATCTGTTCTTTATTTTTTACTGCTTAGTGATTTGTGTTTGGTTCACACATAAAATATCTCAGACATTTTCCCATATTAATTCTTCACTCATTAAAAAAAAAAAAGTTTGAGGGCTGGAGAGATGGCTCAGCAGTTAAGAGCATTGGCTGCTTTTCCAGAGGACCGGGGTTCAGTTCCTGGCACCCACATGGCAGCTCACAACTGTCTGTAACTTCAGTTCCAGAGGATCCGACACCCTCATACAGACATATATGCAGGCAAAATACTAATGTATGTAAAATGCAAATAAATTTTTAAAAAGAATGATATTGCATTGTGTTTATATAGCACTTTATTTAACCATGCCTTTATTCGTGAATTTGGTTGGAGCTGTTTCCAATCATTTCCTTTCCAGAAAAAAAAAATTTGTGTGTGTATGTGTGTGTGTAAAACCTTGTTTTCTTTGTAATTCTCTTATGTCCAAGTATAGCTAGAGTGGTCAGAAATGAGAGCAAGGATTCTGGGTGTAGGTGACAGTGGACCCTGGCTCCACCACTCACTTTATATATAACTTTGGGCTGTTACTCCTCTATGTTCTTGGTCCCCCATCACTAGGAACTTGGGAATTATTGTAGAGATTCAGTGAGCCTTCATATGTAATTGCAATTTACTAGTTGTCAGCCTCACTATCTTTAGAATAAATTCCCAGATACCTAATTACTAGGTCAAAAACAAAGAACAATCTTGGTGATTCCTAGTGATTTTTTTTTAAAGACAGTCAAATCTTGTCATATTGCGTTATCACACTGTGCAGTAGAAACTTAAAAAAGCAAAAAAAGACCATACATGGTAATCTTAGGTCTGGGAAAACAACACCACCTTGCTAGTGTTGGTACTTCTTCCCTGACTAGTTTGCAGGTTCCTCCTAAAACTATTCTCCCACATAACCATAAAATTATTATAGTCTAGTGATAATCACTCACTCTATCATGGTATAACATATAGTTCATATTTCAACTTTACTAGTTACCATAGAAAAACTGATTTATTTAATGTTTGGCCCAGAATATAACCATGGTCCCTAACACTGCATTTGGATATGATATTTGATCAGAACAGCCCCACACCCCCACCCCCACTGCTCTTTCCCCCCTGATTTTGTAATGTATTCTTGTTGAAGTGTTCAGGTCAGTTGCTTATTGAAATACCCAAGTGATGTTTTCCCTGTGCTCTTCCAGATGAACTCCTGACACATTCTCAGGGGACACAAATTTCAGGGTGACTGAGACTAGAGCACAAGATGCAGGAACTGTTTTCATCTGAGAGCTCCATATGCCCCCTGGTTTTACCCAGCTCAGTCTGGTGCAGCCAGAAGAAACCTACTTCCTGAGAAGTCTTGAAAAGGAAGGTGTTTCCTGTGCTTAGCCACCGTCTCTAATTCTAAACCCCAACCCAGTTGTCCATGCATCGTATACTTAAATTTTGAAAGCTAATTTCTATTTTCCTCCTATCTCACTGTAAAAAGCTAAATTCTCTTAGCCTTTTAAACATATGTATGCTTTGGCCTATTTACATGTGCACAATGTATAGGTTTCCCCCACCTCTAAACTGATTTACATTCAGTTCCTGCGTCTTGACCTCGGAAGAATAGACAAGTGCTAGACCAAAAAAATAAAAAATAAAATAAAAAAGCCGGGCGGTGGTGGTGCACGCCTTTAATCCCAGCACTTAGGTGGCAGAGGCAGGTGGATCTCTGAGTTCGAGGCCAGCCTGGGCTACAAAGCAAGTTCCAGGAAAGGCACAAAGCTACACAGAGAAACCCTGTCTCGAAAAACAAAGAAAAGAAAGAGGAAGGAAGGAAGGAAGGAAGGAAGGAAGGAAGGAAGGAAGGAAGGAAGGAAGGAAGGAAGGAAGGAAGGAGAGAGAAAAAAAGAAAACAAAACATCTTAATATGATCTTGAAGCATTTTCATTGATACTTCTTTTTACAGTAACTTTTGACACAAATTTTAAATAATGGCTCTCTGAAGTTTGAAAGTGATGAAATGTCTTTTTTGCATGAAGAAACTGAGGTTCCCATAGATGTGTCTGACGTGTCCTGTATCCCGAGACTACACACAGTGGAGAAGGGGTGTAAGTCAGGTGTAAGCTGTATTCCAAACGTATGCTTTAGAAATAGTTTGTGTTTTATCTGGGTCAGTCTAGAATCTTGCCGTCATTAGTTTTGACAAACATACTGTGATTCTTCGAGGAACTTACGCGCTTCCTGTCACCAGTTAACAGTTGGGTGCTCCTACCCCAGGAGCCTGCCGTCATTTTTCCAACAGCAAAGCTCTTAGACATTCCAAAGGCTGTTACTGTGGAAGTCTGGGGACATTGCTGAGGAGGCAGACCGTCAACAAAAGCCTACAACGCCAGTTGCAGCTGCGCTGGATTAAGCAGATCAATGAAGAATCAATGAAAGTAGCTGCTATGCCCTGACCTACCTAATTCACTGTGAAGACTTGCCTTTGCCTAGGTAATAGCGACAGGGTACTGTGCAGTACTCTCAAGTGTGTGGCCAGCCTGGGCTACCTAGGATATTAGAGACCCTCCTTGACTACACAGTGAGACTCTATCTCCTTAGTTACCCATAGTATGACTTCCCCTCCAAGAAAATAAAAGTGAAGCTGGAGAGATGAGTCAGGGGTTAAGAGCACTGGTGGTTCTTCCAGAGGAGCTAGGTTCAATTTCCAGTACCTCCATGGCAGCTAACAGCGCTAACTCCAGTTCCGTGGGATCCAGCGCCCTCTTCTGGCCCCTGAGGGCACTGCATGTAAGTGGTACAGTTGAACGCATGTAGGTAAAACATCCATACCTATAAAATAAGACTTTTCTTAAAAAAGAAGAAAATCTATCTACTACAAAATGAGGTCTTGAGGAAGCGAAATTGTTCTATTTTGCTTTGCCATGGGCTTGTCTATTTTATTTTATTGACTCTGGAAAATTGATGAAGTCACCGTTGAAGTCACTAGTTCTTCTAAGTCAATGGTATAATTAAAATTGTGAAGCAGCTTCATTATGAACTAAAATTCCTCTCCAGTGGGATAATAACAATTGTGTGTGCATAATTCACTGACATACACATGCTATATACATGCATACAATACACATTGTATTTTTTTATGTTTATTTTTCATTGATGCTACATTTTGTTTCCTTATCATGGGAAGACTGGAAATACAAAATTCCTTCTGTGTATAAAAACTCATAAATATCCAAGTCAAATGGCAAGTGAAATAACTCCTTCAAAAAGAAATATAAAAAGTCCAACATTCCTTAACAGGTTTCTTTCTGATTTTTTTTTTCGGAAGGGTTTCCTGTACTTGTTACCATTTTCTGTTTTTAATTTGTTAACATATATTTAGCTGTATTTATGAATAATAACATAGTGTATATACATAGATCCAACACCACTGTCCTCTGAGGTGCTTGACACTGTTCAGTGAGTATGTCTCTAGCTTAATCTCAGCTCCTCAATTAATTGGCTTAACTTACTCTTCACTATTCCCAGTCGGAATCCTTTCCCATTCCAGAACCTTTGGGGCAGATTACATCAGCTCCACCAAAGTTTTAAGACACTGGGGCTGGAGAGATGGCTTAGTGGTTAAGAGCACTGACTGCTTTTTCCGGAGGACCTGGGTTCAATTCCCAGCACCCACACGGCAGCTGAAGACACTAAAACCACTTAACCTTCATGTTCTCCTGCTCTCAATTTCTAAGAGCCAGAACAGAACCACCAGTGACTTTCCCAAATGAAAACACAATTGGTCTTACATGGGATACATACATGTTAGCCCTCAACTGTGAAAGATTTTCTGACTGGTCATGTGGCATCAGATGGTCCTCTCAATGACAGACTCAGTCACCTCAATTTTTCCTTTATCTTTATTATTAGTTTTCTTAGAATCTTGTTAAGTTTTCTAGGCTGACCTCAGACTTGAGGGTCCTCCAACCTCATGTCCCAAGTGCAGGGAATACAGGTGTGGTGTGTAACCCCAGCCTGGCCTTGTCTCTGTTTCTGCACATCATGAATCACTATTTCATAAGATAGACATCCAAAGGAAGACATTTAAAGTATTAATATTTTAAAAGGCATAAATGGAATATCAATCCATAGCAAGGTTTATGATGATTTTTCTTTCTGTGAATATTCTTCAACTGGGGGTAAGAATTTATTAAGAAATTAAGTTATCTTTTGCATCCAGAAGTTATCTAAAACAAAAATCTTAATGTTACTTTTGGCTTTCCAAACTGGTTGTTCTTTTCACCTAGAAATTTGGTAGGGTTTTTTGTTTGTTTGTTTGTTTTAATTTTTTTCTACTAAATTTTATCCCTCGGAACTTGATTTGATTTCTTAATTAATATTCTATTTTGGGACTCTTTAAAAATTGGGGAACACAGTTAGGTGGCCAGGCATATAATTTTTTTTTCACTGTAGCTGGTATGAATATTAGGGAAGTTTGGGGGCTGTGATTCCCTTTGGTGATGCAGGATTGATGAGACCTAGGTCACACACACACACACACACACACACACACACACACACACACGGCATGGCACACCACAGCCACTGTGGTAGAATGCTAGAAACATTTCTCACAGTTAATTATCATCAGAGGAATCCCTGCCTTCCTGAGTCTGAAGAACGCCTTTGTCAGCAAAACTTCAATTCCTGGTCCCATTTAAAAGGCACACAAAAGGAGTTTACACTCAGCTCCTTATGAGACACCCCTACACACACACACACACACACACACACACACACACACACACACACACCCCACAATTTATAAAAATAATATTGTCCAAAAGAGCCAAGTTTTGAATTTAGAGAGTGGGTATCGTCACATGCGCCAAAGCTCTCCTTCCCCTGTGTATAAACGGTTCTAGAGAGATGTGAGAAACTGCTGAGTCCATAAATAACAGTGGTCGTGGCACCTCGGCAGGGGCAGAGTGTGGGAAATACATAGTTCAGAGTTGGGGTAAATCCTCTGTCTGGTCATGGAGATCCCAGGTTGGCGTGAGGCTGTGAGCATGTGCAGATCTCTTTTCCGGATCGCTTCCAGAGCCGGAAGTGCTTTGCGGAGCTTTTCTTCTCTCTCCCCAAAGCTGACACGATGGCCTTCAGTTCCCCCAGCTTGATCTCAGCCATCCTGCAAGACACACCGGAACCTGTTGCACAATTGGGTCTCATTTAATAAAAGCAGAGTGTTCCTAGAAAGCTGTTTTCCAGAGGAATGTCAGGGAAGACCTCAAAGGACCAGTGCCTCATAGTTTCCATATTTAGGGGGCGGGGACTAAAAGATCATAGAGCCAGCCAGGTCTGACCTGCGCCTGTAGTCCCCGCTCCTTGAGAACCACAGCCCAGGAGTTGGAGGCTAGCCTCATGCAACCTGGTGTGACTCCGTACCACAAAAAATAACTTTAAAAACAGAAACAAGAATAAAAAGTAACAGGTAGCAGAGAGATGGGTCAATGTTTCAAAGTCCTTGCTGTGGAATCGTGAGAAGCAGAGCTTGGATTTTAGCACCCCTGAAACAAGCTGGATGTCCTGGGCACCCCTGTAACTGCAGCGCTGAGATAGTGGTGGGAGAGACAACAGGCTTGGATTGCTGGAGCTAACTAGCTTCCAGCCTAGCAGAGGAGAACATGACCTCCAGATTCAGAGATAGACCCCTGAATAAAAAAAAAATTTAATGAGAGAGAGAGAGAGAGAGGACCTCGCCTTTTTCTGACCTCAGTGCATGCGTCCAGGCACATGGGCACAGGTACACATATTCTTATACGTATCCATGAGCATACTCAGATACATACAAACAAATAAATCATAAAAAAAACCCAGACTGTCCACTAGCACATGAAAGTCTTACTCTCATAGAGTCCATTTATGCTAAAAGTGGTGTTCCCATAGGGTACTGCGTGAAACATTAGTCCCTCCTTCAAAATGCTCCCTGTTTAAATGTTTCCATCTCAGAAATCCATGCTATAACATACAAGAAAATTTAGATACATACATATGCATACAGTGTGAAATCGATTTCCAATGATTGCTTTACTTTAGAGGTTAGGAGTAGTTGATGTTCTCAAATCTATTTTCCTAATACACCATGGACTGCTGACTATTAAATTATCTCCATCTTGAATCAATTTATAATTTCAGCATGTTCTAACATTCCATGTGCATGCCAGTTTACTTCCGGTGACCTGAATGTGTGACTCTTGGGTGAAAGACCCCCTGTGTTATAGAACCTTTGAGCCTCCCTTCACATCTTGGATTCCCACCCCTCTTTTTTTCTGCGATACTCTTACGTGTCTCTGTTTTAGCATAGGCGAGGAATCTAATTCTCTATTTACAAGGCTTCCCTGAGTTTGAGCCCTGACTCCGTCTTGGGAAATGAAGCTATAACCTGCAGTACACTGGTATTTGAATATATGCAACAGTTCCAGGTCCCTGGTGTATCACTGCGATACAGACACGACCTCCTTACATTGCAGAATTCTGTTTTAGTTTTCCGCACGGTGAAACAGATCCAAGGGATAAGAAACCATCGTTCCGGGCTCATACGACCAGGCAGTAGCTCTAAAAGGGATACG
>CABHPQ010143277.1:11135-49832 GCA_902168405.1 Peromyscus aztecus | reverse complement strand
CCCTTCCCAGTGCTGTGTACAATGTCCCTTCCCAGTGCTGTGTACAACGTCCCTTCCCAGTGCTCCCGTACAATGCAAGCTCCTTCACTGAGGGGTTCTGCTCTCAGCTGACAGTAAGATTAGAGTGACATTGTCATGTGACCACAGATGAGCCATTTAGAAGGATACCCACATTTTGAGAGAAACTGGTTATTCTAGGCAGCCCTCCCTCCCCCCAGCAGGATCACGGTTGAGCAGATTCATCTGAGCTAGGGCCTGTGCATTGTTCCTTACTGTGTCTCCTGTCCCTCAGGGACTTTGGTCACAAGATGAGCCCGGCCTAGCCACTTGGGGAGTGTCTCTATCTTCAGCAAGAACAAAGATGTGTCTGAGGTCAGACTGTTCGCTGACCAGAGCGATTGCCTTTTGTAGTAGTCCTGTGTATAAAAGGCAGATGGAGGGTCAGGAGGGAGCAGGGGTGGGGAAAGCTTACTTCACGTTGAGAAGACCTGAATTTAGACACTTATTTGGAGTGCCGCTTTGGACAAAGCACTGAACTCTGTGAGCCTCCCTCATCTCATGTGTAAAATGGGGCCATTCCCTCCTTCCTGGAAGCAGTGTGGCCCTCAGGGATACTGGAGCAGAGTGGCCCGGGAGGTACAGCCATGACTCAGAGAGGCAGTTTCAGCTTTGACACCACCTCATCGTGTGACCTTGGTCAAGTCATTTAATCTCTGTGGGCATTAATTAGCACTCAAGTGCATTGAAGAAGCTGCTGTCTGAGGCTCAGGTGTGGAAAGATGCCTGCGCAAGCCCTTAAAGACTGGCAAAACATTAGAATGTTTGCTAGCTGCCGAGTGTCTCACATTTTCTTTGTAGAGCCTGGGCCGGAGGTACGGATGATCAGACCCAATGACAGGTATTTCTTCAGTCAGTTATTAGCAACAGTTCTTACCATTTTATAATAACTAGAATTACACAGTTTTGTCATTTACATTCTTTATCCACTCTCAAGTTTACCTTTAATCACAAATTGATGCCTCACATGTTTTGCAGTTGAGGATGCTGACTTTTTTACAGCCTGAAAAAATAGAACTCTGGGGAAGCTTTGGCAGTTCCAAATATTATGGGGACCCACTCATATTTAGTGTTTAGTTTTCAAATAGAAAGGGTGTTGAGAAGGCTAAACATATGGTACCCTTTGCCTTAGAAAAACTACCTGGCACTTGACATCATCGTTCAGTAAACTAACTTGACATTCAGTAGGTGGTGAGGGAGGCTGACATTATACTGAGTTCCTGTATTTCACTCCATTTCCCCCTATATATTGAATGCAGAAGATAAACTGTGGGTGGCATGAACTTACTGTAGTTGGAATGACAACTTGGCATGCCTCGTAGAAATGGCCACGGAAAGGCGCAGAGCCAGCAGAGCAGCTTTAGGTGCTGGAAGAAACCGTAGCTACACCACGTCAGTCCACTTGAGAAGCAGAGAAAAACCGCTGGCCTTACATCTGGCCAGATGCACTTCCGTTCACGGCTTCTGTCCAACTGTCTGTCCCTCTTGTTCTCACTCAGCTTAGAGCTGCTGGGCTGCCGCCATGCCTGGTGTGACCAGAGTGTCAGAGCACAGAAAGCAGGGCAGGGTTCTCTGGAAAAGATCACTCCTCCCTCCCCCTTGGAGTTTGGGTGGTAGAGGGCAGAGGCTGGTGGACTGAGGAGGCAGCATGTCACTGGGGTCAATGAGAATGGGAGGTCTCCTTCCAAGGAGGCTCCACTCAGCTGCTCAGCAGATCTGTCTGTCTCTGGCTCCATTTGGTACAGCCCTGAGCTGAGTGTTTGGACTATGTGGGCAGAAGGGTCCCTGGGCCAGCCAGGGTGCCGCTGTATCACACGCACAGACTGCCAACCATCTAAGTGCTGCTTGTCCTATGGGACAAGGAGGAAGCTTATTGCTATGACAACTGTATGGTCAGAGACCAGAAGGACTGGATGGCAGCAGTGTGATGCCAGTGGGTGCTGGGCACACACTTCTTTCTTCCTCTCCTCCTCTTCTCCCTTGAGAGGTCATCACAATTGGTTCAGACAGTTTGAAGCTTTGCACTAACTCCTCCTTCACACCCAGCAGCCTGGAGACGAGAAAGTAATGATCTAGTTCCAAGAGGCTGCAGGAAGTGGAAGTGTGTTCCTCTGTCCTTGGGTAGCTCCCTTCTATTCTGGGATTTCCTTTAGTAATGGCTAAGTAATGCGGGGTGGTGGTGGTGGTGGTGGTGGTGCACACCTTTAATCCCAGCACTTAGGAGGCAGAGCCAGGTGGATCTCTGTGAGTTTGAGGCCAGCCTGGTCTACAGAGTGAGATCCAGGACAGGCACCAAAACTACAGAGAGAAACCCTGTCTCGAAAAAACAACAAAACAAACCAACCAACCAACCAAACAAAGGCTGAGTAACAAGGGCCCTGGGACAACCTAGCTGGCGTGTGTTGTGCTGTCTGGCAGACAGGGATGAGGAATGGGTCAGGGTTGTTGTTTTTGTTGTTGTTGTTAGTTCTTTGAGAATTTCTGTTTGTTTTCCCCCCTATTTAAAATATTGTTTTTTAAATGTGTATGAGTGTGTTACCAGCATGTAGCTTTATGCACTGCATGCGTGCAGTGCCTGCAGAGGCCAGAAGAGGGCATCCGATTCCCCTGGAACTGGAGTTCCAGAAGGTGAACTGCATGTGGGCCCTGGGAATTGAACCCAGGTCCTCTGCAAGCACTCCAGTCTTAACCACTGAGCTATTGCTCCAGCCCACCTGTTCCCTCATTTTTCATTAATTCTTTGAGAATTTCAGGTGGACTCTTTTTTGGTAAATGTGCGTGTCACCTGAGAGGACAGGAGAGTCCCAGACAGCTGTCCTTAACCTGCACCACACACTCTCCCAGCTCGGGTGCAGAGGTCTAGCTGCCTCTGGCCTTCAGGTTAAATGAAGCTGGGCCTCACTTCTGCATGTTACAATGCGTGTCTCTCCCTGTCGAGCTTTCTTTCCTACCATGGCCTTGGAAAACAAACCTAGAGGTCACTTATCAGCACGTTACCCATGGCGGTGTCCCTCAGTCTTAGGTATTATGAATCCCTTCAGGTCTTGCTAAATGCTGATTCTGATTCAGCAAGACAGGGCTGGTTCCAGGGCTCTGAGTGATGTTGACACTGCAAGCCTAGGGACAAATCTAAGACAGCAGGGGTGACAGGTTCATGGTCCCTTTCAGGTCAGAGTGTCCATGACTGTGTAGCACAATGACTAGGGAGCTCTAGCCCCCTCAAGCCTCACATGTGCCAGAGCTGAGGAAGTCCACATCCCAGCTCACTTTTTAACCTCTTCGTGGCTTCTTGAAGTGGGCCCACAGGTACCACTCAGAGGACAAGAAAAGATGTAAACCACACAGACACATCACCCCCACAGAGCGTGAAAGGCTCACTTTCTCATTTTCTCCTGTTGTTATCACAAGTGGCCCTCGGGGTGTATGCCAGAATCGCACCTCTGTCCCAGCTGTGTTTTCTTTGACTGTGGAGGGGAGAGGGAGAGAATAAGGCTTTCTTCCAGCTGTTTACCAGCTGTGGGTGTCTCTCGTCCTGTATAGCTCTTTATATACGTGGCTGCTTTGGGGTGTGTACATGTATTTGTGTGATGCATACCCAGGTATTCACAAGTCCATGTGTGCATGCACCCGGACCGGACTCAGCCATTTCCTCTAAGGTATGCTCATCCTGTCGGGAGAATAGGAGGTAAATGGAGCGGGAGGCATCGACCACCTTCTCTGCTCAGTGCCAGCTCGTAGCCAGCCAGCCTTCTGTTTCCCTCCCTGGTCATGTCCTCTCTGGGGCCTCTGGGCTTAGCTGACATCACCTTAATCTGTCCTCCTCTGGTCTATGAGATCCTTCAAAGATTTTTCAAGTAGACGCTTAAGATCAAAACCGAAAACCTCTGCCTTCCCAGGAGAGAAAGGGGCAGTCCTCTGTTCCATTCAAACACATGGTTTATTCTCTCCTGTCTTGGAGCATTGCGTCTACTTACCCTCCTTTCCTAGCAAAAAGGGGCCTGTCCAGTCACCTCCCCAGAGCAGCAAAAGTCGGTTTCCCCATCAGCCTTTGTAAATGGCTGCTAGCTTTATAGAAATAGCGACGAAAACATACAGCCGTGTGTCTCTTGGCTTGCCCCTGCCTGCCTCAGTTGGCTCATCACTGGATACTCCAGGCACCGAGCTCAGCCTGGCTAACGCTGCTTTCCTTTCTCTCCAGGTCCATATTCAAGCCATTCATCTTTGTCGATGATGTAAAACTTGTCCCCAAAGCACAGTCACCCTGTTTTGGTGACGATGACCCAGCCAAAAAGGAACCTCGGTTCCAGGAGAAGCCAGACCGCCGGCATGAGCTATACAAGGCTCATGAGTGGGCACGTGCTGTCATCGAGAGTGACCAGGTGAGCCTGGAGGTCCGAGAGGATGGTGGAGGTCAACAGGAAAGGAGGCAGGGAGGTGGCTAGCACACACGTCCCTCCTCTCTAGCCCTGCGGGTCTCTCTCAGAAAGAGAAAGCAGGTGTTAACTTTCCTACCAACTCTCCTGAAACCAAAGAAGATGAAGCCTCTGCTTCTGTCGTTACTCCGAATCCAGTGGGCTGATGGCCCCTTCCTCATCGCTGCTGACCTCAGAGTAGCAGCGATGTGCTAGCTAAAATCTTTGCGTATTTTTGGGGGATGAAAACTGTACTGTATGGAATGAGTCATATGCCATTTCTAAATGGTAACTGCCCAAAGGCGGTGTGAACTTGGGTTATCACAGTGTGAGTGTGCAAAACAGCTCCACACTCAAAAGTAGCTTCTATGCTATGAATATCCTATCGTGATACCAAAAAAAAAAAAAAAAAAGATTCTCAAGTCCCCAGTAGAACTGTTATACCTGAAAAGCTTTGGCTAATGAAGTTAGAACACAGCAACCCAATGAAGAAAAATCCCTAGTAGTCCCTAGTGTTCCCTAGCACCTGGTAAATGCCCACAGTAGCCTTTAGTGGTGAATTTTCATGAAGACCCCAAGCCTGTGCTTTATTTTTGAGAGGGAGAAGAAATGTAGCTGTCAAATATTCGTCAGCTTTCCCCACTATTTGTACCACGACTTTCACAGGCCTAAGCTGTCCTGAAGGAAGGAACCATCTCTAGATAAATTGGCGTACACACTTCATTGTCTTTTGTAGATTTATTTTTATTCCTGTGTCTCTGTGCACATGATTGCAGGTGTCCGAGGAAGCCCGAGGTGGCAGATGCCCTGGATCTAGAGTTATAGGCAGTTGCGAGCTGTTCAACATGGGTGCTAGGATTTGAACTCAGGTCTTCTATAAGGGCCGGGTGGGTGTACACCTAACTACTGAGCCATCTCTCCACCCCCTGCTTTCTTCTAGTTAGCATTGTAGTTATCTAAAGCAGATCTTAAAAGGCAATGACTGAGGCCAGAGGAAGGACTAGGTAAGAGAGAGTGCTTGCTGTGCCTCCATGAGGATCTGAGCTTAGAGCCGATGTACCTACGTAAAAGGCTGGTCGTGCCTGTGAAAGCCTGTAACCACAGTGCTGTGGGGCACAGAGCAAAGAGAATTGCTCAGGCTCCTTAGTCACCAGCCTAGCTCCAGACTCAATGAGAGGCCCTGTTTCGAGGTAATAAACTGGAGCAAGACACCTAACATCCTCTTCTGGCCTCTGCTTCCATGCACATAACATGCATGAGTACAGGAATGCACATCTACACATGCACACACGCACCATACACACATACACCACACCGTTCTAATTTGCTTCCTGTTACTGTAGTAGATACCATGACCAAAAGCAATCTGGGGAGGAAAGAGTTTATTTGGCTTACATGTCTGGATCACAGTACCCCACTGAGGGAAGCCAGGGCCGGAGCTCAAAGCAGGAGCCAGGAGGCAGAAACTGCAGCCAAGACCATGAAGGAATGCTGTTATTGGTTTGCTTTTCATGCTTGCTTAGCCTGTTTTTTTTTTTTTTATATATACCCCATGACCATCTGCCCAAGGTGGGGTGGACCCGTTCACAGTGAGCTGGGCCTTCCAAGGTGAACCATTAATCAAGAAAATTCGCCACAGACTTGCCTACATTACAGATTGATTGACGTATTTTCTCAACTGAGGTTCTTTTTTCCCAGATGACCCTGTCTTGTGACAAGAATACTAACTGGCACAATTGATCCCTTACCAGCCTGACACAAAAATACACAACCTTTCCTATCTTGTTCATCTGTAAGATCTCATGTTAGTATAAAACAATATAACTTCACAAGTCCTAATGTCTTTAAAAATTTTAATACTTTAGCCAGGTGTGGCTCTACATACCTTTAATCTCAGCACTCAGGAGGCAGAGGCAGGCAGATCTCTGTGAGCGTGAGGCCAGCCTGGTCTACAGAGTGAGTTCCAGGACAGCCAGGACTAGCTACATAGAGAGAGAGACTGTCTCAAAAATAAATAAACAAATAAAATAAAATTCAATACTTTAAAAGTCTAAGTTCTCTTTAAAAATCCCACATCTCTTAATTTGGGCTCCTGCAAAATGAAAAATAAGTTACATGTTTCTTATTTCAAGAAACTAAGAACCAGGACACAGTTCAAATCAAATCAAAGCAAAATTGACACCCAGCATCATAAATCGAGTCCTGTAGCCTAGAGCTTAGTGTGGTATCTGAGACTCGCTTAACATTTTCCGGGTTCCAAAAGGTTTGGACAACTCCATTTCTCAGGCACTGTCATCTTTAAAGCACCCAGCTTGTCACAGGCTTAGGCCAGCTCCATTCCGCATCTGCTGGGGTCCTTAGTGGTCACACACTGGTTCGGGGTCTCCGCTGCAGCCGAGGTTGTATCATCACCAATGGCCTTCCACAGCGCCAAGCTCAGCTGTTCTCCATGACCCCTTCTGTCCGGCAGCTTCCATGCTGCCCAAGTCAGTATCACCTGGGAGACTCCTGGATATCACCAAGTTTGGCTGCCAGCTTGACATGGAGCCTTGGCCCCCTTGGAAACCATCATCATGGAAAAAAGTGACATGGGGATATCCATGGCATGTTTATTAATTGAGCCATTTATTCCTTCAGTAGACTATCTTTTTTAAGAATGCCTACAGTGCTCCAGTCTTCACAAGGTAGATACAAGCCTCTTCCTCTCCAGGAGGTCAGGGTATGACAGGAGACACAGCCACGTAGGCCAGTCATCACAATACATAATGGTGATTATGGCAGGGAGAAGGTATTGCATTCTGGAGGAAAGGCCTTCCACAGAAGTCTGAAGATGGGCTCAGGTTGATCTAGTGTTAAGGGAGGGAAGGGCCTCCAGAGTGCGGAGTCACCTGAACAATGGGGAGAGATTATCATGGAGTGTAGCAATGCATACAGCCGAAGGGGATGGATACACAAAGCAAGAGGCCAGTGAGCCCTGACTACCGCTCAGTAGTCAGGACTTCTGAATCAGATATCTGGTGGTTGTGGAAGTGTTCCGAGCAGGCTGGCGATGTAGCCACATTCTAGAGCAGCCCCAGTAGTGGTGGTTTGGGAACAGAGGAGGGGATAGATGGTGCTGTGAGCAGTTGGACCCAGGGCTGTCAGTGTCCACTGCCATAACACGTGCTGTTCTGCATGGCTGTGTCCTTCCTCAGGAGCAAGGTCGCACACTGAGGAAGACCATGCTGGAGTTGGAGAAGCAAGGCTTGGAAGCCATGGAAGAGATCCTGAGCAGCCCCGAGCCCCCAGACCCTGCCGAGGTGGGGGACCTTTTCTATGACTGTGTGGACACCGAGATGAAGTTCTTTAAGTGATGTAAGCATCCTCGTCCTTACTTCAAACTTCCCACTCAACTAAATTACCAGCAGAGAAACATTCTTCTGTTTGAGTAAAACGAGACTTACCATGTGGCCTCCTTGTGTCTAAATGTTCCCTCTGTTCAGCTTAGCACCCTCCCCCACTTTGCTATGTAACTCAACCCCACATACCTCTTGCTCCATTGTGTGATAAGCTTCAGGCTTGAAGACCTTCTTGTATTTCAGTGACAATGGGCACCTTAGGAGAACTAGAGTTCCCTCAGCCTTGGACAGGGCTGCAGGGCCACGCTGGTGGGAAAGACAAGAGCTGTGAAGGTCCTGGTCCCTTTCTAGATAGTGGTTTCTTCAAGGTTAACAAATGGCTTTTGTTCATACTGAAGGCTTTTATGCATGTAGATGGGGGAGAACCCCGCCCCTCAGCTTTCCTCCACAAAGTACAGGCTTATGTGTAGCTCACAGTCCCCACAGGTGTGTCTTGGGAAACAAAGCCAATGGAGATGAACAGAGGACCCCTGGGTACAGTCCCAGCTCTGCCCCAGTGTTTGTGACTCTGAAAGATCTGTCTTCTGTGAGCTGTGTCCATGTGCCGTGGACCAGACCTGCTTCCACATATATGTGGGAGAGCTGGGCATCCATGTTATCTGGACCTCCCCATCCATCACTGCACCCACACAAGGACATGGCCCTGTGCAGAAATGACTTGTGACTTGATTGTCAGCACCTTGTATAAGAGTCATTAAATGGCCCTGGGCAGAGTTCACACAGCTGCAAATCTCGGCCAATGAGGGAAAGACAAGGGACGCTCTTGACTGCTGAAGGCACCTGGCATCCGGGCAGCCACTGTCTCAGTAGACACTGGAACTAAACTCATTTGTTTCCGGCACCATGGGGTTGCAAAAAGGATTTGACTCCACACGAGTTGTGTGAGGAAGACAGGGCAGGCTGAGGACAGACAGCTGTGCCCACTGCCTGGTTAACTAGACCCCACAAATCAGCGTGCTGCTCACCCCCACTTAGTTCTCAAGCTCCGCTGTCCAGTAGCTGCCTCTGGACGGGTGTCTAGAAGGAGCGAGAGGATGTGGGTGCTTATCCACTGTCACTCTCCACTACTCCTGAAGGGGTCTCGGGGTAAAGATGACCGATGGAAGTGTAGATGAGAGGAACAGCTAGTAGGGGTGTGCTGCAGGGCCCAGTTATCTGTTGTCAGTTTTGACAGGGCTGAGCAAACAGAAACCGTTCATCAGTGATCTCAGGCGTGGTGTAGGGTCACAAGATCCTTCTTAGCTGCGGTACCATGGGCTGTGAGCTGGCGGGTACCTGAGCCCTCATTTCACAATGTGATGCAGGCCAGAGGTTTTATTGGGACAAATCTTGGTCTCTTTCAGCCAGCCCTCCTTTAAGAGGGTGGGTGTGGGCTGTGGGTCCCTTTCTTGACTGTTTCGTGAGTTTCATGTGTAAACCCATGGCAAAGCATGAGAGATGGGACAAGTTCATGTCGACCAAATGATGGCTTGCAGTTGCTGGAGCTTTGGGCAGGCTGAGCCTGGCATCTAATGCTGATGAACAGAGGGGTACAGGAGGAGCAGCTAAGTCGAAAGTGCCCGCAGGTGCAAAGGGAAGCGGGGTGATATTTGAGGAGACAATAGCTGCCTGTCCAACCTCACCTGCTGAGTTATTTAAGGAAGGTGATGCTGAAAGCCATCCTGTGATTTCCCTGTGTGGTCTCACGTCCACCTGTGAGGCCAGCTCATCAGATCTGAACCTGTCTGAGACAGCCAAGGCGATCCAGGGTTTGATCAGAAGTCTAGTGAATAATAACACAACGACCTTCTTTCAGTACTTTGGCCAAGGCTGCAGATGGATGTGCCAACTTGATGTCGTTACCCAGGTGGGCACTGCAGAACACAGTGGCTACTTCTATTATTGAATATTGACTTTAGTCCAGCATCACAGGAAAAAGGCCAACCCTCTTGCTTGGAGCGTTGTACATCTCAACCATGATGTCCTTTGACCACTAGAGGGCGCAGGAGCCCTCTGTGGGCAACCTGGCAGACCTTGGGGGCCTGGTTTTTCCCCTCAAGCAGTGGACAGAGTTGGAAATAGTTTTTTTCACTGGGATGGTTGGGAACAGATACCAGGACAGTAAGGAATCTGGCAGGTGCCTGCATGTACTTCAGTGACTTTATCTAAATTAACAGCAGAAATGATCCTGGATTTTGAGTAGGCAGATGTAAAAGAATATTTGTTTTAAAATGCTCCTAACGGATTACTCTTTGAAGAAATGCTTCTTATGTGGGTAATTTCTTAATCGGGGTTGGTTTTCTGAACATGGAGAAAATAGATATTCAGGATGAAATAAAAATGGAATGTTTAAGATCACTCTGTAAATAACTTCCCAGGAGACCACCCTATATCTATTAAGTCTCGAGGGTGGGGAATCCTGAGCACATTTTGTGCAGAAATAAGTCATGAGCATTAAGGACAGACTGCCTTCCCCCACCTGCCCCACAGAACCTAACAATAAGCTAGCTAGTCTTGTGTGGATGAAATTTCCACTAAGTGAAACAGCATCATAGCAGGGGTGGGGTGGGGGGGTGGGGAGGGGAGGTGGGGGGGGGGGAGGGGGGGAAAACTTGAGTGAACATAAGTTAGTAGATAGGAAACAGCCTTTATCATTCTTGGGGGTGTCTCGAAACTGTGATAGAATAAGGACCTGATAAAAGCCATGGAGACAGCCTACTATGAGACCCAGTGTTTGTGGCTGTCAGCCTCACAAGCTACTGAAGCCGGTGTATGCCTAGTGGAGCTCAGTGGCGACACTCCATTACTGCCAGGTGAGTCAGCAACTATAAAAAAAGTAATTGTCACCCACAAAAAATAATGTCATCCCACACTGTTACAGGTGATACCACACCATGCAGGCCCACAGGGCAGCCAGGTATGCATGTCTTGAAATCATTGGCTGCATTCTTTAATTGCAAAGGTCTCAGCTTTGGGAGAAAACACGGAGGTGGGGGCGGGATCTAGAGGAGGGGCCCTGGAGGGGAGGAGTGGCAGGTGCAAGGCAAGCATCCCAGCTCTTCTGTACCTCCCTTAGCTGTGCTGTTTCATTCCACGCGGAGCTGAGTCTTGGCTCCTGTTCTGTGGTCTGTGTCCAAACGTATTTTATCTGCCTGAAGGCAGCCATCCTGAAATATCACACACAGAATTCTTGCAGAAACCACTAAGTACATGTCTTCAGTCATCTTGTGAGACCTGAAATGCCATAGCTGGAGCAGTGTTACAGAGAACCCTTGTTTCCTGTCGGGGGAACTGACTGTGTGGTCTTACAGCCTTTTGTACAAATCTCTACAAGTCAAGTAATGTCCCTATCCAGTGCTTGCCCTCGGGAGTGTCTTTAAATGCACCAAATGTACAATAAAAATATCGAAGTCAATGCCTAGGGGCCTCCTCTTGTTTGTGTTTCATGAACACAGTCGGCACCAGTCACAAGACAAACGTGTGAAAGAGCTGTGCTTTTCTGAATGTAATCTTTAGAAAACTCAGTCACCTCGGCAGGGCCCTACACTATGTACCACTGTGAAGACGAATTCACTATTTAAAAATACCCCCCAGACTATAATCATATGCCACTTAGCTCCATCAGAACAGCAGCAGCAAGAATCGACTACCGTGCAGATCCAAAGCTGCAGGATCTCCACAACACAGGGCAACAGCAGGATAACCAAGAGGCGTTCCAGCGAGGGCCCAGCATCGATAGTGTAGCAGAAACCAGAGGCTTCGAACCAGACCAACAACTCTTTGCAATGAACACTTGCAAGTAAAGATATATGGGCAAAAGGGTTTACTGCATGACTGACTGTGTCACATTATTTCAGCTTCCATGATGGGACACCCCCCCCCACCCCCGTGCTTTTTCTTTTCTTTTTTTCTCTTAAATTTTATTGGGGGAGGGGCTGCAAGGGCAGAGGGCGAATATGCAGGGACAGAAAATGAATGGGATTGAGATGAATGATGTGAAAGACACAAAGAATAAATAAAAAGAAAGTAAAAAAAAAAAGAATTGACTTTCACGTGGGGAGCTGGAGACATCATACATGGCTAGCAGAAATGAAAATGGTCGCCCATTGTAGAATACAGAGATTTTTCAACCAATTCCATATGCCCCAGCGATTCCACTTCCTAGTGTGTACCAAAAGAGTTGAGAGTAAGACTGGAAAAGATGCCTGTTGGGTCACCTTCCTAGTCTGCTAAATGATCTCTAGGTAAGTGGATGGATGGTTACATAATGTGGTATATCTGTGCAATGGAGTACTAGTCAGCCTCCAAAGGAGAAGGCCATTCTGATACATGCCACAATATGTGTGAACGTTCTGGACATTATAGTGGGAAAAATGAATTAGTCACAAGAAGACATACATAACTCTGTTTACATGAAATACCTAGAGGGAACAAATACACAGACTGCTTGCTTTCTAGAGTGTGGGGTGTGCCCTTACTTAGCTCTGGGACCCAAGTGTTCAGGGTGTGACGGTGTGGCTTCATCACTATGTGTCCACATACACGCTTACACCCTGATTTGGCTGATGAGGAAACTGAGGCACACCTAATTAATTTAATCCCCAAACTCAAAAGATTCATATTCTTGCCTGCCTTTCAACTCTAGTCTCAGCCAGCTCCAAGCAGAGGAACCTCATCTCCCCGGTTCCAGGTTCCGGAGTGTCCACTAGAAACACAACGTGGAGGTGAGAGGACTCTGCTCAGCAGAGAAGGCTCTTTTGAAGGGCTTGCTGGGTGGCAGGGAAGAGCCTAAGTGCTTTAGGTTGAAGGTTTCCTTAGTATTGCATGCCTAAGGCCCTGGATTCAATTCCTAGTACTGCGAAATAGTTAAAAAAACAAACCTTCCTCGTTGTAACACACTGGCAGAATTTATAAGCAACATACTTGGCCCATGCTGTAGTAATAAAACTGGTAAGTATATTGTTATCTATATTAAAAATGCATATGCAAAGTTTTCTTCCCTCCTGCATTTTTGGCTTTTCAAACAACAACAGAGAAGATTTTCAAAGGGGTCCAGAGGGATGGCTCAGTGGCTAAGTGATAATTGCTTAGTGCTTTGGGGGCAAATTTGACATCGTCAACGAAGATGGGAGACCTGAATATAGACCTGGAGAGAAAGGAAAGCTGTGTCAGCTTGACTGAGCCCAGTGCCAGGGGTACGTAGTGATGAGCTAACTGAGGCAGGCAAGGGCAGGCCAAGAGACACACGGCTACACGTTTTAGTCGCTATTTTGGTAAAGCTAACAGCCATTTACAAAGGCTAATGTTGAAGCAGACTTTTGATTTCTGGAGTGGTGACTGGAAAGGGCCCTTTTCCTTGGCAAAGAGAGGCAAGTAGGCACAGTACTCTGGGACAGGGCAGAATAGGACCAGAGGTCTCAAATTCAATTCCCAACACCCATGTTAGAAAGCACACAACCACCTGTCACTCTAGTTCCAGGAGATCTGACACCCTCTTCTGGCCTCTGTGGGTACCTGTGCACAAGGCATACGCACATAGATGCATATACATAAATAAAAATAAGTATATTTTAAAGGTACTATTCCTGGTGTTCCAGAAATCACTGGCCTTTGTTTAAGCCCTCCTGATTCTTAAAGATGTGTCTTAGTACTTGTCTAACTGTTATACATTGCATTCCTGCACCACAGCCTCATATCATATCCCAGAAACGTGTGTAATCATCACATGTCAATCAAAAAGGCTTAGATCAGCACTGGTGATCACAGGTGGGGTTTGCAGGGAAACAACCACGGACACTGCCACTTATTAAAGTTTATTGGACAAAGGAATGAGTCTGCAGCAGGAGACAGCGAGAAACACAAGATACAGGTGGGACACTGGGGAGTCACAGTCTGCAATGTGAGGGTAGGCAAGGACGGCAGCGACGCCTCCACGTGTGAGTTCAAGGTCAAGGGCCCAACCTGTACACTGCTGGTGGGAACTGGAGCAATCGGGTGTCTGCAGACATATGGCTGAACGCTCTCCCTGTCCATCATCTCTGGATGACCTGGCCTGGGCTAATGTTCTTGATGGTGTGAGTGCCTGAGTGGGGTGCTCCAAAGCACACCATTGCTCGCTGCCCCTCTCCCTCTTGGCAGTTATTCTGAGCACAGTGCAGGGATCCTGTTCCTTCTATTTCTCCCCTTCTCTGCTACAGCCTCCCCATTCCGGTTGATGGGAGCCTCTGGGGCCTGACAAAAGCAAAAGCATGCTTCCCTCCCTTGAGGCTTCAAGAAGGGTGTAAAGGGCAGCCCCAGCCTGGCTTGACCCTCTGTCTACTCAGGGCAGCTGAACTTGCTGCATACATCTGCCTGCCGCCCCAGGTACACACCACAAAGCAAGAGAGCCGTCAGATATCGGTGCTTTTCACACGCCTTTGGGCTGATAGGTGTTCTGGGATTTCTACCAATGGAATGCTTTGTTCTTTTGTATGTGTTTGTATACGGGTACATATGTTCCTGTGTGGAGTGTGCATGCACCTGTATGTGTGAGCCTGGAGAGGCCAGAGGTCAACTTTGGGTGTTGTGGCCTCAGGTTTGCCACCTTGGATTTTGAGATAATGTCACTGTCTGGGACCTGGGGCTCCCAGATTAGCCTGGCTGGCCAGTGAGTCCCAGGGATCTGGTTGCCTCTGCTTCCCCAGCAGTCGGATAACAAGTGTGTCCTGCCACATCCAACTTTATGTGGGCGCTGGCAATTGAACTCAGGATACCAACGGAGCTATTGCCCCAGCCTCGTTCTGTTCTTTTTTTAAATGTATGTTGTATTTCTAATGTAAATCCTACACTCAAAGTGGGGTTTGGGGGAGGGAGACCTCTGAGGTAAAAATAAGCTTATCATAATCATGAGCTATGTACATTTGTAATCTGCAGGGGTGACAAGATATCAAAATCTCATAAAGCTGACGTTACCCTGGCTACCAGGATGGAGCTGGAAACTTGGAGGGGCAGAAGGAAAGGGGCGAAGCCTGGGCACTAGGGCTGCTGTAAACAGTGAAAGCATTGGCTACTTGTAAAAGAATTCAGTTACAAAAGGGGCCCCTGGGGAAGGCATGTGAGGGGCCACGCCCACTCTAGTCTTTGCATTGGGATATATTTACATTAGGCAGCAAAATGACATCCCTGTACTGATAGAAAGAAGCGAGACGTGGCATCTCGCTCCCTGGAGGCTGTGTGGCACTGCGGGACCTGGGGACACACCGCTTCCTCTGAGCTGCATTGTTTATAAGGCATTGTCTGGTTTGATTTTGCAGTTGGTATGATGAGAGTCGTGCCAATAAGAAGCTGTTGTGGATATTTATGACTTTGGGACTGCTTGAAAACTAAGGATGCTCTGAAAAATGTTTCAGAATCTAGGAAGGACCAGCCTGCAAGCATATTTTACAGTCACAGTGGACACTACAGGGTGGGACAGGGCTCCATCTGTACAAGACAGACAAATGCCAAGATGCATATTTAAAAATATTAAAATATTACTCAAATAAAAGTTGACTAAAATGGTGCTTTAAAGTTCGTGCAAATCATTATTTACAATAAATAACGCTCCGTTCAGAGCCTGCCTATCAAATGAATAGAGCTTGAGTATGGTAGAGTCTTGACGGGTTATCCTGGTGTCCATCTCTCAAGAACCCCAGGACCTTGGCTTCATTCATCTTCTCACCGGAGTGCCTTGAGAGATAACTGCAGAGACATGACAAAATATTATTGAAAAGGGGTCACAAGACCCATTGCCCACAAAAGACCTGCCGGGGCTGGGATCACAAATTTTTCTTGAAGGTGAAGTGGCCCCATCATGTACAAGGAGCTGGGTTTTTTTGTTTCTGTTTTGTTTTTGCCTCCCCACCCCCAGGGATTGAGACTGGGAAGAGGTAACGGAGGCCTGAAATGGATGGTATGTGGAGACCTGATTCTGTCTTATGAACACTTATGGAAGCAAGCATATACAATTCACTTGGCAGGAAGCTCAGGAAAAGCAAACAGCATGAAGAACAGTGTGAAGGCAATAAAGGGAGGGAAAGGGACCAAAGTCCTCAGACTTCCAGCTGGGGCCACTGGACCCACCCACACTGTACCACTCCCTGGCTCTGTCCACTCTCTCCAGCCCAGGGGTTTTCCTCTGCACTGCTTTGTGTCCTCATGCAGTGAAAAAGACATTGAGATGATTTCCAATGAGACATAAGATAGCTTGACTTTGGGATGCCTAAAGACTACAACCTCTCCTTGGCTGAACTGGGGTCTTCTTTACAGACATCATGGCCAACCCATGGCTGCGAGCCCTGAGCTAGAAGCCTAAAGATATAGGTTCAGAAAGATGCAAACTATTATCGAGAATGATTTAGGTGTGTGCTTGTCCTGGGGCTGGGGACTAGGTCCTGCCCAAGGGCACACACAGCCTTGCTGCACTGATGGAGATGGCGGCTCTTGATGTTCGGAATTCTATATTACAAAAGCCATGGGAACATCCCACAGAGGTCAGATTGTCACCCTGGATAACTCCTTGACCTTCTGCAACAAGTTTCCCTTTGGGGAAATAGGTGAGCCTCTGTCTCCAGCTTGACCATCAGGCTATTATAATGTGAGAACACAGACAAGCTAACTGAAAAACAGAAAAAGCTTTGTAAATGTAGGGACTAGGGGTATGATGATTATTTTCTTTTTCTGATCATAAAAATTATCTCGGGGGCTGGAGAGATGGCTCAGTGGTTAAGAGCACTGACTGCTCTTCCAGAGGTCCTGAGTTCAATTCCCAGCAACCACATGGTGGCTCACACCCATCTATAACAAGATCTGGTGCCCTCTTCTGGCCTGCAGTCATATCATGCTGTATACCTAATAAATAAATAAATCTTTAAAAAAAATAAAAAAATGAAAATTATCTCTTCATTTTAGAAAATATAGGACTGGAGAGAAGGCTCAGAGGGTAAGATCCATGACTGCTCCTCCAGAGGACCCAGGTTCAATTCCCAGCACCCACGTGACAGCTCTCAGCTTCCCACTCCAGGTACAAGGCGCCCAGTTTACCTCAAGTGCCTGTCTCCACAAATGTGCAAAACCTTCCTTACTATAGTTGCTCTTATAAGGTATATTCAGTATAACAGGAAAAGTGACTAATGTAGACCTAGTCATTAGTGTCTGACTATCCGGAAGGAGAAACTGAAAAATGGAAGGGAGGGAAGGAATCTCCCAGAAAGCATTTCAGCCTGAAGGGGAGAGGCTTGCAACAGTCTGGGGGAGGTGAGAAAATGATGGAGGCCGACATCAGTATCTGAGCCTCTGTGATCTAAAATCGTGAGGAGGGAGTGGGTAGTTTTCTCCCCCAGTGTGTACAAGTTGCTCCACGAGGCCTTTCATGGGGGTATGGGTGGGAAACGGCTGGCTGCTGATGTCTTATGAGCTGAAACTGAGCAAACTCAACTAGTTTACAGCTCAGATCTTTCCTGGACATTGTTAAGTCTTGATGCCAGAATTCCAAGACAATTGCAGCAGAGTGTCAGAGACACCACAGTCCAGGCAGAGTGGCAGACTGTGGTGCCTCTTTCCACCTGTCGATAATCCTGCATAAATCTGTCCTCTTTCCCTTTTCCCCTCTGTGAACGTGTTACCATTACACACTCACTTTTGAACCTGTGATCATCTGACAGTGGTTATATGATCCTTGGGTTACCTGTGTTTAGAAAAGGGGGTGTACTGGAGAGATGGCTCAGCAGTGAAGATCACTGGCTGCTCTTGCAAAGGGCCTGGGTTCAGTTCTCAGCACCCATACAGTGACTCACAACCACCTGTAACTTCAGTTCCAGGAGGTCAAATGCCCTCTTCTGGCCTCTACAGGAACTGGCACACACATGCGGTGCACATACAGACATGCAGGCAATTACACATACAATAAAGATAAATAGGAAAGGGGGTGAGACCTTTCTGGGGGCAGGAGTTCGGGGCAATCACAGAACTCTAGTGCCTTCCCAGCCAGGCCACTTCTTTAACTTTCATACAGTTGCTGAATGACCCAGTTCATCAACATCCAGGCTGCTGTCTGATACACAGAACTTGGAAACAGGTATAGAACGGGGCAGGACTGAATTCTTGTGTTTGGAGAAACAAAGGATTTTTATCTTTTTGTTAGTTTGTTTTTCAAGATAAGGTTTCTCTGAGTAGCAGCCCTAGCTGTCCTGGAATTGACTTTGTAGACCAGGCTGGCCTCGAACTCACAGAGATCCACCTGCCTCTGCCTCCTGAGTACTGGGATCAAAGGCGTGCGCCACCACCACCGCCCAGGGACAAAGGATTTTAAAAGAGGAGACCATATCACTTGCAGTGAGAGATGTCGCCTCTATCCAGGTTAGAAAACTCACAGTATAAGTTATTTTGGTTGAGAACAAGGGCATTCATGTGGTTTTTCCTTCCCTTTCTGACAATTAATTATATGTAGCCAAGAGCACTTAAATTGTGATTAAATTTTGGTCAAAATCAATTATAATATTGATGCAAGAAAAGCCCCAAAGAACTCTCTAGTCTATAGGTGAGCGAGAACACTGAATCTTATGTTACAGATGTTATGGGGTTTTCCCCGGGCTTCTAGAATGATCAGACTCAGGAGAAATGAGACTGCGGGGTTCCGAGCGAGTAAAGGTCTTTTGGAGGAGGCGCCGACTTCAGGAAAACCCCTTTCCACATGGCAGTGTTTGAAACTGTAGGTCTTTCATTCTGGCCCTTAGCAAAGGTCCAACAAATGGCCTTCTTAAGGAAGAGGAGTCAGAGGGGAAGCAAAAGCCATTTGTTGAGAAGAAATCCCTGAAGCGCTGTGGTTCTCAACCTTCCTAATACTTCTACCCTAAATGCAGTTCCTCATGCTGTGGTGACCCCCAACCACAAAGCTATTTTGTTGCTACTTCATAACAGCAATTTTGCTGCTGCTGCTGCTGTGAATTTTAATGTAAACATCTGACACGCAGGATATCTGATGTGCTATCCCAAAGGGGCCGCGACCCACAGGTTGATAACCACTGGTAGAGCCTTCCAGGGAGGCGTTACCTGAGAATTTCTGTTTTTGATGTCATCGGAGCTCTGCCCAGTCGCCTCCGCTTGGAGCCAGGAACCAGGTGTGCGGCCTGAGAGAAACAAGAGTGATCTCACCATCTATTGGCCCAGGGCCTCCTTACCCTGTGGAGACACTTCTGCTAAACCAGCACTTAAAGGACCGGCAGACGATCCCCAGGCAACATGAGCCCAACCTGAAACCTTCTGCCTTCTGGCCCCGGACTGTGTGTTTCCATCCGTCTTCTGTGTCATAGACCATGGGCTCAGGGAACCACAGTTGTGACGTGTGAGGAGGCCTTCCTGACAGGCATGTGTCCAGCCTCCGGGCATACTTCTCCATCTGCCGTTGCGACAAGCCCAGTACTGTGCAGGTACCATAGGCTGATGTGATTCAGGCTTCCATTCAGTGAAGCCCCAACAATATACCTTTATCTCCAAGATGTCCTGGGCTTCAATATTATACGAGTTGCGCAGGATATAATGCCATAGTTAAAAATTGAACGGATGTAGAAGATAATGGGGGGGCGGGGGACCCAAATGCCTCTTAGCCTGCATGTCCCACACTCAAGTCCAGTTTCTCATGCCAGTGGCAGGCACCACAGCAGAAAGTCTGTTTTTTTTTTTTAAAAGACGATTTGCTCAAGTTTTAAATCCACATCTCTAGGTGTTCTCAAATTTTCCCTTCAGTTGGCCGTTCTAAACCTCATCTCCTGGTGTCTTTTTCTCCAAGGTGTTTGGCTGGAAGCCCCTGTCAACCGTTCCTTGTCCTGCCTCTGTCCGGGACTAGGGATTCCATAGCCGCAGATCCAAGTGTGCCCTAGAATCTGGGATACTGAGCTACTTAAACAGCAACGTGGTTACTGAGGACAGTCTCTGACAAGTGGTTCTAGGTGCTGGGAGCTTTAGGACGACATTATGTTTCAGCAAGCAGCTGCTTGAATGTTTACAAAGATGATTTGGGGTGGGGTGAAATTGTATGGAAAGAAAAATCTAGGTTTTTAAAATCCATCAAAAAACATAATAAGCAATTTCCCCTCTTGTGTGGTAGAGTTACCACTTAAAAAACTCTCTGACACTTTTGAAGTTTTCTACAGTGTGCACATTTGGCACCGTAACAGTCTTACAGGATAAAGCCCAACTTTCAATGAACTATCACAAAACGCTCTGAAACTCACAAAACACCAATCAAGGTTTAAGCCAGAGACTGACTGTACTTGTTCAAGAATAAAGATGTCTGGAGCACATAACAGAGAGAATGTTAGCTTTTCAGGTAGTTTGAGTAGAAAGTACCAAGACACCCACACAGCCCCGATGCACTTCCACGCGAGAAGGCAGTCTTGCAGACTGTAGTCCTTAGCTTTACAAATGGTCTGTCTGCTACAGAAAAACCTCTCACTGGCTGTAGATTTCCTGGTCCAGCCTTCACTAACATTTTGGTTAGCTTGGTCTCCCTTGTGGGTCTGTCCTTGTACTGTGGGACACTTACTACATCTTACAGCTCTACTCACCCAAGCCTAGGCACGCTGGTAATTACCACAAAGGACTCTAGACATCGCCTCTAGAAACATTTGCCCCCATCTGAAAACCACTGGCTAGTAACATAGGCATCATGGGTAGGCAGTTCCCACCAGCTTCCACAGCTGCTCAGAGCAGGGAGGCAGGAGGAAAATTAGCTTCTCCATGGAAACAGAAAGCAAGCTCCACATCTGGCTGCAAGAAAAACTTCACTGCTGTTGGGAGTGAGTGGCTGGGACATCCTTGGGGGAGTCAGGATGCTTTGAATTGACAGAGCATCTTAGAGGGATTTTCCCTTATGAGATACCACTAGACTCTCCAGGGCCACTCTGTAAACAGTACTTCCCACCTGCTATTTCTGCACAGATGGGCATTTCGGATTCAGTGGAATGGCAGTGTGCCCACTTCTGCTTCTGCGGTTCATAATATGAAATGTATTTCACTCTTCTTCCCCAGCTCATGTCCCTGTTGTACTGAGAGCCAACATACTGTCACCTCCTGACTCACCAGCACAGCTATGGATACAAAGGCACCAGGACCATGGGGTTAAAGGTTATCTGTGCTTGGACCAAAAGCCCCTGATGGCTTCTAGCCTTACTCTTTGTCATGCGCAAACCAAGTGTGCATTGTTGTCTCTTTCGAAGCACAGCCATACTTTCATATTATGAGAAAAATCTATTTATAGGCAACAGGAGAATGGCCAGGTAGGACTTGGGCAGGGTGCAGAAAGGGTTTACAGACTTGGATGGCCATTAAGGCAGAGTCTGGTAGATGTGCTAACACCAGCCTCAGAGAGCAATTCCCATGAACTATTACATATCTTCGGGAAAGGTGGCTCCTATAAAGATCAGACCTGTCAGTCATGGGCCAGCACTGGCTAAGTCTTGCAGGAAAGTGAGGAGGTAGTACCATGGGGGACAAAGAGCACTCACTGGACGTAGAGTGCAGAACCTGGGCACTAGCCTGTTTTTGCAACCAGGTAGGGACATGGACCAGCCATTTTCTTTACTATTGCCTTGATTTCTTAGCTGTGTATGGAGAAATTGGGCTGGATGGCCTCAAACAGTCTTCTCAAGTGGAAGGCTCTCAACTTTCCACATTGCTCACCTGGTTTTCCTCACCTTCCGCAGTTGTCACTGGTATAAAAGGGACCAGATCCCCTCAATAGAAGTCAACCCACTTGGCCCTGAGCTGGGTTGGTCTCCTGGTCCCCATTTCCACCTGTGCAGGTCCATGGACCAGAATTGGGCTAATCCTATCTACTCTCCTTCTCACTTTCAACTTAAAATTAGTTTTAAAGATCAGACTGCAATACACATCTATTATAAAAATCTGGACAGAATAGTAAAGAAAAAGAGTGAAAGCCACACAGCATTTCCCCACATTTCACATTTTTGTGTTCTTCTAGTCTCAAGTCCTCCTTTACTACATAATACATAATCAATACATTTTTTTGTAAAATGTTATATGTTCTTTTTTGTACAGTCTTGCTTGGGCTGTTTTACTGATATGGTAGCATCACCAAATATTCAATATACTGTTTTAATGGTCATAAGAGTTCTAGCATGTGACTATGCTGTAATTAATTTAATCCCATTGATGGAACTTGGTGCTATTTCCAAAATTTTCACTCTGTAGGTAGTTAGCAGTGTATATGTGATGTGATAGTTTTTATTTTTCAATCCAGCCATTATTTACAGAGCATGTGGTTGGTCCCATCCTGGGAGGTAGAAGAGACAGAAGACAAAGATGAATGATGCCTTTGATGGGGCAACAGAACATGGAGGAGCAGTCTGGGTGCAGGGGAAGGAGGCTGCTGGAAGGAAGGGGTGCCAGGCCACTCTTAACACCACTGTAAATGAGATGTGGTGACATGGAAGTCCAGGAGTGGCCATGACGGAGTATCTGCCATGGCTAAGCGGGCAGAAAGCCCAAGAGGAGAGAACAGGAGAGGCACTCCAGATGGAATGGGGGGAGCCAAGGAGCCGAAGGGAGGTGTGACAATTGCAAAGGCAGAGCAGCATCTTTGTGGTCTCACAGGAGTAAGGCATACCCAGAAAAGACAGCATCGTGGGACAAGCAATAGATGACCAGCGGTCAGTTCAATAAGGCTGTGGGCAACAGCATTATCAAGAGTGGTAAGGGTCGTACCCCATTGTCACCACAAAGGTGGAACTAGACATGACCAGTGGCCATGTGTTTTTTCTACTGAGTATCACACTCTTGGGGTATCCAAACCTTTGAGTTTAGTAAAACGAACCCCTTGGTGATGTTAAAGTTCTGGTAAAGTGGTAAGGAAGTTCTGTAGCCTGTGGAAATAGTTGGATAATTGTATCATGAGTAGCCTCTAAAATTGGAGCAGACAACAGTGAGCCATCATACTGCACTCACTGGAGTGGCTATGAAATTAAATAAATTAAAAACTGAAGATAGTGTCAGTGAGGATTTGGGAAAACTGAGACGACTGTGTGCAGTTGGTGAAGATGAAGAATGATTGACTGCTATGGAACACAGTATGGTGGTTCCTCAAACAATTAAAAGCAGAATTTCCTTGTGACCTGACATTCTCCTTTGGGATATATATGGAAATCAATTGAAAGCAGAGTCATAAAGAGACCTCTGAACACCCATGTGCTTAGTAGTAGTATTCTCAATTGCTAAAATATGGAAGCAATTCAAACGTCTAACCATGGGCAAATGGATAAATGAAATGTGATGTATGATAGATGCATACACATATGTGTCTACCTGCAAGACTATTGATGGACATTCTGACTAACATGGGTGAACCTTGGGACATTCTGCTAAGCGAAATAAGCCAGCAACAGAAATCAAATAGCAGAAGCTACTACCTACATCAGTGATTTACAATGCTCAGACCATAGTGAAAATAAGTTGAGTGGTGGTTGTCAGGGGCTCGGGCAGGAAGAAGCCTGGAGTTATTACTTAATGTATGGGGTTTTGGTTCTGCAAGGTGAGAATCATTCTGAAATTTGGTTGCATAACACTGTGATCACACCGAACAGGCCAACACTTAAACTTGGTTTGGATGGGGTCTTTCATGTTTCGTTTTTCTCACAATTGAAATTTCTTTTAAAAAGGAGAATTCGGGGTGTGAGCACAGTCCCATTTGAAATCAGCCACTTTCCCGCTGAACTGACTGTGATGGACGTGATTAACGGGGAACACGGGAATAAGACATCATGTGTGCTGTCTCCTTTCCCATCCTCCACCACAGGGTGAGGTACTCACTGGTCTAAATCTTTCTAGTGGGTGAGAACCTCAGCAAGTATTTGCTGACATAACGATGACCTTTCTTCCTGATATAATGACAACAAGCATTTGTGACCTAAGAATTTTTCCTAAAAAATTATGTTTTCCCCCCTCACTTGAATACATGTTAGTAAAATAAAACTCAGTTAGTGACATTGCATGTGTGGGAACGTGACAGTCAATCCTAACCTGATAACTTAACTGCTTTTGCCTGCCCAGAAATGAACTGCTCTATCCCAGTCAGCAGAGTGCTCAGTCTTGAGTAATAATTTACACAGGTCCCTTTGGGTGACTAAAGAAACTTAATATGGAGCCAGGCATCCCTTAAGGGCCATTGACTTCATGCTCTGGAATGCCTGGGAGATTCTTGTGACCTGCAGGTGAGATAAGAATAGGACAATGGGCTGGGAGGTATTAACAGCTGCCTTGACTTCTGTAAAACTTGCTTATCGCTATGGGAAAGGGATGGAATGGTCTTTTTTATTATATTATAGCAGGAAAGTAAGAAACAGCTGAGGGGAGCGGAACAATTTTCTTAACCAGAGGTGGATTCCATGGAGAGGTGTAACACATTCCTTTCTGATGGCCGCCTTTAAAACCCACCTTGACCCCCCTTCCAAATGGCAGCACGCTATTTGGCCCTAAGGCTGCCACCCCTCTGCTAGCAGTAAGAATGAGTTCATTCATCTACATTTGAATTGAGTCTAAGTCTTTGGTTTCTCCCAGTAGATTCGGATGCCACAGCATGTGCATTCATGAATGTAATGTGTAACCATCACCACTAGCTTGATTATTATCAATTATTTGGCTATGGACGGTTACATCCATGTCTTTATTTGAATTCTTTGGCGTCTAACCAATGAGAAGAATTGATGGGCCATGCTGTAGTTTGGATCTGGAATGTCTCCAAAGGTCCAGATGCTTTGGGGTTCTATCGGGAGGTGGGGGAGCCTTTAAGAGGCTCTTGAAAGATTGGCACCTGAGCCATACCCTGTCTTTCTTTAAGAATAAGAGCTCACGTCTTCATTCATCTGATACCTGTGCACACTTCACAAAGTGGCTCAGCAGGACAAGACCACAGCTGCCGTTTACTGACATTCGCCAGCTTGAGTCCTGTGCCACCAGAGCCAGGCACATTGGTCCCTCACATGCCATGGGACACTGATGATTGTGAAATACACCTGAACTGTCATACTCTCTCCTGGTCTGCGCGGTTCCCAGCCTGAATGGTTCCTGCCCACGTGGAAACGTACCTTTCTCCTTACAACTTTGAGTCTCTAACTTCTGCCAACATACCCATGCCCTTCCTGGCTCCCTCACTGGCACAACTCCGAACCTCGTGCCTGAGGTAGCTGAGGTGTTCTGTCAACAATCATCAGTGCTCCTATGCATTAGGAAAATTCTCACTCCTCTGACCTGCCTAGTTTTATGTCAACTTGACATGAGCTAGAGGCAGCGGCGAGGAGGGGACCTTGATTGAGGAAACGCCTCCATAAGATGGAGCCGGAAGCAAGCCTGTAGGGCATTTTCTCCATTAGTGATTGGTGGGAGAGGGACCAACCCTGGGTGTGGTGCTGTTCCTAGACTGGTGGTCCTCGGTGCAATAACAAAGCAGGCTGAGCAAAGGATGAGGACAAGCTAGTAAGGAGCGTCCCTCCCTCCATGACCCAAATCAGCTCCTGCCTCCAGGTTCCCACCCTGCCTGAGTTCCTGCCTGGACTTCTTCGATGATGGACAGCTTCCTGGAAGTGTAAATGAAAGAAATCCCTTTTTCCCCAAGTTGATTTTGGTCATGGGGTTCCATCACAGCAATAGAAGCCCTAACTAAGACACCCATCCACTTCAGAGTGTGGGGTGAGCCCAGGCACCTGGCTTCTCGCTGTGGCCTCTGATGCTCACAGTGTGCCTGCGGCCACCTGCCAGTTCATGTGCATGCTGCCTGAGGAGGAACGCTTGGCGGACACAACACCCACCTTCACCCACAGCTGGTTTTCACAGTCCCGTCAGAACCTTGAGAAGGCTTGGCCTCTGGGGCCTTTACATTTCTCTTTTCTTACTCTTATTCAGAGGGCATACCAGGCCCCTCTGTCTAGAGTGAGGTCTCACAGGCAGCAGAGAGAATTGTACCCATGTGGATGCTGAGATGCCAGCCGCTTCTCTGTATTGGGCACAGCAGACACAGAGCTGAGCCCCATAGCAGGGACTTTGCCAGGCCTCTGCAGGGACAGGTCCACTGAGTCTGCTGCTCCTGGACTCTGGTTTGGGGCCAGCCTTGAACATGTCATTTTCCTATTGAGTTCACAGACAAGTGACCCTGACCCGGCTTTGGTGGTAGGATAAGGACACATGTGTAGCTGCTTCTGCCCTCTCCTACCTTCTGCTGTACCGAATGACCCAGGACTGCACAGGAACTGCACAGGACTGCCCAGTAGCCGCAGAATCCCTTTAGTTCACCTCTCCAACCCTCAGTTTTCTCTGGCCTTCCTGCTGTTTTGGCCCTGAGAGGCATCCATTCAGCCTCCTTTGGGAGCCTGCCTATACAATGAAATTAGAAGGAAGAGCCCCTGGGCTATGAGCTTCTACTTCAGCTGTGCCCTGGAGATGACTGGCAGCTTGCAGCAGCTCTGACATCTGGGTCTCACTCTTGAGTACATGCAGCCTGGCCTCCAGGAGTTTAAAAGGCTGGCCATTGCTATGTGTTGGCAAGGCTGAGAACCATTGGCCTTTGGACATGTTCCATTTCATGGTTTGCCAGAATCTGATGGGGTTCTTTTCCAGTTATTAAATCTAAGAGCCCATGTCCCATTTCTCTGTTTGGGTGTCAAGTCTCCCAGCCAAAGGCCCTGGGGAAGGAAGGATGCACACCGCATTCTAGCAATTCCTAAGGGATGCCAGTGAACTCTGGAGTTCTATAGAAACCTCTAAGTGAACCATTAGGCATTAGGACCAATACGTCTCCTTAGGCTTGTAGAAGTCTGCACAGTACAGTGTCCTTGCTAGGGGACAGTAAAGTGACAGTGCTCTCTGTAGGTGCTTGGTGCTGTGGAGGGTCTTGGCAAAGTGGTACTTACTTCTGGGGACCTTGCTGGGGTATATCTTCTGACATGGTTTGAATTCATCTGGAGGGGGAAAGTCTTCCATGGAGTGGAACGTGAATTTAGACTCGAAGTCATCTGTACATGTGAGAAATACGGGAATTGGAGTTTACTCAGATTACTGCTGTGACCCAAGTGTGACTGTGTTCAGAGGCACGCAGGTCATGCTGACTGAATACCCTGCTGGCTGCTCGCCTGCTCTGTGCAAGGGGTTTGGTGGCAGGGTTATTTCTCCAAGCGTCTGCCTGCTTTTCAAGTACTCCTGGCTGGACAAGAGGATGCAGTGAGGCAAAGTGAGGTCATCCCCCATCCACGCGCCTAAGATCCTCTGTTCACCTAAGGGAGCCGCTGAAGGAACAGAAAGAGGCTCCAGTCGGGAGGACAAACCCAGCAAAGGACCTGGGATTAGGCTCCAACAAGAGTGCTGCTGAATTCCCCAAGGAAGGCTTTGAGGAGAAGGAGACATGTCAGCTTGGCTGTGTCTAGTGGGAGGCCTGGCTTCCCAAGCAAATGGGTTCTGCCCTGAGGCTCTGGCGAGGAGGGAAGGGGCCCTGGCCCCTTTCTGATTTGATAGTAGCTGAGCACACAGAGGGATGTGGAGTTTTTGAGGACCCCAAATGGCTTTCTTCCAATCTCTTGTTTTAGTTTTTCTCCTGCCTGGCAAGATGTCCACTTATTCCCTCCCCTTATCCAAGCAACTCTGGTCTTTTAGGCTTATGGACCTACTCTCCACAGATGGGTTTAGTGCTGGATGTCTTCCTTCTATTAATCTGAGTCACTGGGCTAGAGAGTGGGTCCTAGACCTGTCCAAAAGACATGGAGGGAAAGTCCCTATTTCACAGATCCTGAAGGCTAATCTGTGTTCTCTGTTCATTGCCCACTGAGAAACAGATACTGTAGTGACAGCATAGGAAACTGGTCAACTGTCTGCCCCCTGTGGGTGGGCAGGAAGCCTGCTCTGCAAGTGGCGTCCTTACCAATCACGTGCTGGCTTCCATTCCGCAGCTGGCCTCCAGGCTGCTGGCTCTTGCTGGAAAGCTCGGTGGTGGGCGATCTTGCAGGTGGAGCTGGAGGTGGGTTTAGCTTCCCCCCACTGGTTCCTTAACAGAGAAGAGGGCGGCCATTCTTACACAGAAGTGGGATGGTAGATTTTAACTTTATGTGAGGAGTTCAGTGGTTAGCCCCTGCAATGTTATGTGATAAGTAAGAGGGCAGCAGCTGGAGCCAACCTGGTTGGGACTGAACCACAGTTTGCTTAATTGGCACAAGTCACATACCTTCTTTGTACCTCGGTTTTCTCATCTATACAATGCGAGTAATACCAGTCACATGTATTTGTCCCTTAATTTCCTCATCCATACAATGGGAATAATACCAGCAAACATTTTCTGGAGTGGGTGAAAGGATTAAATGGGTTAAAATGCATGATACAGTAAGTGTGCCAACCTTAGCTGCCACTATACTATCAATGATGTGATAAACCTCATGGTCAGATGTTGTAAAATGTTAGTTAAAAACATGTTACATTCTTTTATGCTGTGGAATATTTGTTTAATGATGCAAAAAATGTGTTGCATTCTTTTATGTTGCATTTGTTTAACTCTGTGAAGCTGCGTTACTTTGCCTGTCCAAAACACCTGATGGATCTAATAAAGAGCTGAACGGCCAATAGCTAGGCAGGAGAGAGAAATAGGTGGGGCTTCCAGTCAGAGGGAATAAATTGGAGAGGAGAAAAGGGAAGGAGTGAGAAAAGGAGAAGGAGAGGAGGACACCAGAGGCCAGGCACACAACCAGCCATGGAGTAAGAAGGAAAGAAAGGAATACAGAATAGAGAAAGGAAAAAGCCTAGAGGCAAAAGGTAGATGGGATAATTTAAGTCAAGAAAAGCTGGCTAAAATAAGCCAAGCTAAGGCCGGGCATTCATAAGTAAGAATAAGTCGCCATGTAATTATTTGGGAGCTGGGTGGCAGGCCCCCAAAGAGTAAAAAATATTCATCAACAGTCAGGTGACAAAGCCCCAGAAAGGGACCCACTGCAGAGCAATAGGAACTGGAAGAGGAGTCCTAAAGACGAGGGCCCAGTGAGGTCAGAAAGAGGACCTTCAGAGGGGTGGGCCTGTCCTGGGTTCTTCCCCCACCAGCTCTCTCACGCTACAAACCTTGGTTCTCCTTCCAGCCTGGGTAAAATCTTCTTGCCTGCCAGGGTCCAATTCACACCACTCTCCTTTCTCACGCCTTCCCTGGTCACTGCGGTGAGAGTCTCTCTCCTTCACGGTGCTCTGCGGCTGCCTCATACAGTGTCTCTAACCCACATCCTGGTGCCTCAGTACAGGCGTCCCACTGCTGCCCATTCCCTCAGTGAACCTGTCATGTTCTTGCTGCTTGCAGTAACACTGCCCCAGAATCCCCTGTGTTGGCGGATTACAAACAGCCTCTTCTGTCACACACACACACACACACACACCCCAACTGGACTGAAGCAGGAGTGCCCTCATTCTGCAGATATCTAAAGGCACAGAGACAAAGACTAGACAAGTACCTGCAGTGGCCAGGAGGCTTGAGTCTGGGGCAAGCAGCAGAGTGCCAGGCGAAGCGCACACCAGCTGCACCATCCTGCCTCTGGGGTACCCTCAGGGCTTCCAACCCTCCTCAGCCCCTGCCTCCTTCCCCCTCCCAGCCTCCTTCCTCAACCCCAGCCTCCTTCCCCTCCCTTCCTGCTTTCCCCTCCATAGGTACCTGAGGAGGGCACTAGGGACACACTAGCACTCCCCATACACACACACACACACACACACACGCCTGCTGCAGGAGGTAGAGGATAAGGCTCTGATGCTTTATTGGATGGGAAGCTGCCCATAAGGGACCAGGAAATAAGTCATATATCACAAGCCTAGCCACATGCAGGCCCCCATTTAGCAATCTCATGTGAAAGGTGGCATTATTTAGAAAACACTGCTTAACTAGCATCCCTGACACAGGGGTGGATGGGGAACCTAGGATTTGAATTCACTACAGATCCCAAAATACCTTGAAGAAACGTTCTGCACATGTGCCTGTATATTTGTATGTAGTGTACAGACATGTGTGGTATGCATATGCTTGTGGTATATGTGTCTACAGTATGTGACTACATGTATATGTAGTATGTATATGTGTGTGGAGCATGTGTATGTGTATATGTGGTACGTGGAGTGTGCACATGTACATATATGTGTGTGTGTGTGGTATGTATTGTACACCTATATGATGGACCTGGGTGTGTGCATATGTGTATGTGGTATAGTGTGTGTATGATGGACTTGCACGTGTGAGTGGGCTGTATACCAGTGTACTTGTGTAAACAGATATGTGCTGATGTGTGTTCATCAGCCTGTTCATGTGCTGAGGGTTTCTGCATGCGTGTCTGCATGTGTGGGTATGTGGTAACACTGTCTCTGCTGCACACAGCCCTTGGTGGGCATGCTCTCTCCTCTACAACGTATGCTTCATTCACAATCCTCCGCTCTCTGCGAAGGAATTAGTGTTGCTTTGGCTCAGTACACAAGCCTGTTTTCTTGAGTCCGCTGGGGAATCTGCCAGAGTGCAGACTGTGTTCCAGGGGGATGGGCTGTCAGTGCAGCTGGAAGGCAGACAGTCGTCACTCGGGCAACTGAACCAGAGATCTAGTTCTGGAAACTGGCTGCACCCAGCCCAGGGAGGAGATCCAGAGCCAGGCTGACTGAAGGATAAACACTACTTTCTCTAGCCTTCATTCCTGCTAGAGCCAGAGCAGTGTCAAGTACCCTACGGACTGTGAGAGACAAAAAAACGTCTGCCTGCCACTCTATTTTACGGACAAGAAGGCACGGAGAGGCTAAGTGGTTCCCCCATGACACACAGCTAGTAACCAAGAGGATCAAGGCCAGAATCTCTCTGGTACCTTCTGCGGGATCCGAGATGGGGCTCCCAGCCTCCCTCACCAGTGGCTCCCACCTCTAGACAAACAGTACGATCCCACAGAAGGGCCAGGCTTGAGTGTTCTGGTGGAAATCGGGTGAGCCCTACCAAGATGCCCACGTGGCTCAGTGGAGCCTTGAAGGCTGCTTTACCTGGGCCTCGCCGCTTCTTCTGTAGGATGGCCTGAGAGCCAGGAGCACCCGGAGGAGTGGGCAAGGCCTTTTGTGTCTGGAAGCTTGGGGACTTGGGGGGCAGCGGGGGAGGAGTCTCGCAGCCGCCGCCGCCGCTGCTGTTGTTCGAGCCTGGCAAAGGGGGCGCGGGCACAGCGGCCCTGGGGGAGACAGAGGCATAGGTGGGGAGCGGTGGCGGCAGTGGTGGTGGTGGAGGAGGAGGGGCTGGAGGCTGCCGCACCTCCTGTGCAGGGCTGCTGGGCTCTGTGTGGAGCCCTGGGTACCCACAGGGTGGGAGGAGAGGGAGCGGGGGCGGGATGGGCGGCAGGTGCAGTGGGGCTAGTTGGGGCCTCACTGCTTTGTCACTGAGCACTGCAGCTGAGGGCAGCGGGGGTGGGGGTGGGATCTGGGGTAGAGGGGGAGGGGCGCAGGGTACAGGGGGTGGCACCGCAGAGGCATTCCCCTTGGTTGGAGGGACAGGGTGGGACACCAGCGGGGCTTTGATTGGGGAGGCCGGGGGCAAGGGTGGAGGTGGAGGTGGGGGTGGGGGTGGGGTGGGAGGCGGTGGAGCAGGCACGTTGGGGCGAGGAGGGACCGGCCTAGCAGAGCTGTGTGCCTCTGAGGCATTGCCCAGCCTGGGAGATGCAGGGGCCGGAAGGGGGCCACTGATGGCTTTGATGGGGAGCCGGGGAGAAGGCGCTCGGGAGCCAGGGCCCTGCCCCGTCTTGCCACCTGGAAATGAAACACATTCTAGGTTAGAGCAGCAACATGGGAAGGGAAAAGTCCAGGTGAGTGGGCAGCATGCAGGCCTCACAAGCCTGATGTTCCTGCAGCTGCACAGTAAACTATGCAGGTCCATTGTGAGGCTGTCTGCGCAGCCGCCTCGAGGTGTGTCTCGGCGGCAGGAGCTGTCCTCCTCCTCCTCCGAGGCAATAATAAGCAAAACACCCTTTCTACTCCTCACAGCAACACTGTGTTCGCCCGATTTTTAATTCGATGATTTTTAAAATACTGAACGCCCACTGAAGCATAAATTATTGCTGCAGGCTATGGCCCCCTAATGGCTTCAGTGACTGGATCAGGCCCTCCTGTGCTGTCCTTGAGTGATTGTGCCAGTGTGAAGTCCACTTCCTGTCCCTGCTGGGCTTGTCTCTTACGGTGACCTAGAGGACGGAGCAGGAAGTAACACTTGCTAGACTTCTAAGTTAGCTCCGGACCAGCCCAGGACAGTCTCAAGAGATCATGCACATCTTGCTTCTCTCTTGAGACCCAACATGGCGACAAGTCCTAGACAGCTTGCTGCAGATGTGCAGATCATATAGCTCCAAGGACAATCAGTCCAGTTGTTCCAGCTGATGCCCCAGAGATAGGGGAAGTAAGCTACCTCTCCAACTTGCAGCTGTTTGCAGATGCTAAGGAAGCCTAGCTGAGACCACCCCACATTACTAATAGACAGAATTACGGGCTAAATAAGCAGTTGTTTAAAGCGCCTATACTTTTACATTTGGGTCCACAGCAGTGTCTAACAGTGATGGAGATTCATTACAGCTCAACACAAAGCTTGTGGACCCACAGCATTAGCATGTCTATTATGAATGGAACTCTGTCTAACATGACACCTTTGCTAAACAAGTCATTCTTCAATTATGATGATGTCATTTAAATAGATGAGATTTTAAAAGATTCCTAGAGAACAATTCTGTGCTTTGGGAACTTCCAGAATTAAAGGTCTCAAATACACAAATTCGTACTATACAACTATTAATAACCACATGCCCTACCTGTCGAGAGTATAAAGGAAGACCACCAGGCCACCAGGCTGGACCCTTCCTTACCTGCCACATCCCTCTGGCCTGCTGGTCTCAACACAGGAAAGCCACCAGCAAAGAGATCTCCCAGGGCAGGGGGTGTGTTCCCTCCTCGGGCATTGCTGCCAGCGCTTCCTCCATCTTTGCTGGTTCCCTTTGAATCTGAAGAGAAGAGGCACAAGACAGCGGGAGCAGCTGAGCAGGCCACTCTCTCTCACCCTTTGCACTCAGCATGCTCCCCACGCCTAAGCCTGCCGGCTACCCTCTCTAGTCTAGTCCTAGCAAAGTGCTGGCCATGTGTGGCTCAAACTAGAAAACTCAACTTGGCATGGAAAAGTCTAGGCCCCCTTCACCTCTCAAAAGCCCAGGCTTAATTCACTCAGACATGTTAACTTCTTAGCCAAAGCATTGGCCAGAGACCCAAACAGGAAGTAAAGGCCCGGGAGGGTTTCTGCTCGGGAACTTTCCTTTGTGGCCGCTTAACTTTCAGGCCCCAAGTAGCTCATGCTTCCCTGCACAGCTCTTTCTTCCCTGCGTACTTTTTATTTATGGATCAGGATGTCCCATGTGGATATCACTAACCCCTGCCTTCCAGATCCGCAGAAGATGCTCAACTTCGACAAGAATTCCTGCTTTAAATGGGATGTTCCCCCCATAGCCTCAGGTATCTGAACACTTGGTCCCCAGGTGATGGTACTGTTTGGAGAGGTTTAGGCGTGGCCTTGTTGGAGGAAGTTTGTCACTGGAGGGCAGATTTGAGAGTTTAAGGATTCTAGCCATTTCCAGTTTGCTCCCTGTTTCCACTTTGTGGTTCAAGATCTAAGCTCCTAGCTTCTAGCTCCATCTGCCATGCCTCTGCTCCGCCATCATGGACTCTCATCCTTCCAGAACCGTAAACCCAAATAACCTTTTTCTTCTATAACTTGTCTTGGTCAAGGTGTTTTATCATAGCAATAGAAGGACAACTGAGACAAGCTAAGGTTAACACACAGCCATCGGGGCGTGGTCCCCACTGGGGGATGTGTGACCAGATTTCTCTGATTATATACAGTACTCATCGGTGTGATTAGGAAGTGGGTGTGACAATAATATAAGTCTGTAATTGATCTTCACCAATTAGACAGTGAGTCTAATCAGAAATAGATCTTTATTATAATCAGTGCAGAAAATGTTTCTTTTAAAATGTATCTATCTTTGGGACTAGAGAGATGGCTCAGCTGTTAAGAGCATGCACTGCTCTTTCTTAAGATATAATTTGGTTCCCAGCACCCACACTGAGCTGCTTACCACCTGCTGCAACTCCAGCCCCAGAAGATCTGGTGCCTCTGGCCTCTGCAGGCACCTGTACTCACATATACATATCCACAGGCATGTGCACACATACACATACCCCCCCACACCCACACATAATTAAAAAGAATAAAATAACTCTTTAAAAATGTGTGTCTGTATGCACTAACACATGTAGTTATAGGTTATTGAGGTACAATAATAGTTATAGGGCTATTTTTGAGAATTGCCATCATTTTGAAATATATGATGTCATAATAATATCTAACATTACAAATAATCCTGGGTATAACATATTAACTTTTTGCAATCTTGGCCAAATGAAAAAGAGGGATGATTGCAACAGCATTGTGAATGTTAGCTTATGACACTCAATGGGACATTTAAAAATGGTGAAATTTGTTATGTGTATTTTATCAATTTAAAAACGCTAGTTATCATGAAGGGCTTTTTGTTTGTCTTTGGTTTTTGCTGTTGTTTTGTTATTGAAAAGTAATGAAAGATGCTCCAGCCTCTACCCCCTGTGGACTTTTGGAAAGGAAGGTCTGACTTTTTGTCTGGTAGCGCGGCCTGTCCCCTAAGCATGTCTGAGGTGGTTTGAGAGTGCACGGGTCACAAATGCAGACCAGGCAGTGTTGTGTCTGGCTGTGCTCTCTCCACCCTGCCCTGGGCTCCCAGCAGGCTCCATGGAGCTTTCACTTACTCTCGATTTGTGGGGCACTGCGGTCATTGATCTGGGTGACTTTTCGCAGACGTGTTCCTTGCTGGATGTCGGCCAACAGCGCACTCCGACCTTTCAGATCTGTCTTCCTTAAGCTGGGTGCATCTGTACTAATCTGCAAGGGAATTGGGATTGGACTGTCATTGGACATAGCATTTGCAGAGAAACAAAATGCCCCATCAGCTGCACGTCTCTCCTACAGGAGTTCTGCCTTTTCTGCCCCATTCCCAAGGTCAAGCACACCCATACCATTTTCTACAATCTCAAGTCATGCCCACACCACCTCTGTTCCTGGGACAGTCTATCCCACTGCTGATCTTGAGCATAAGGTCCTGGTGGTCTCAAGGAGCCTCTTCACACACCCGGGCTTTCATTTTTGCATCTCACATCTCACAGATTCTGAATGGGCCTATTGTGGACCACTGTGTTTTTTTTTTTTGCTGAAGCAGATTCAGGTTCTGGGAGCTGGTTTTGTGGGAGGTCTGGTGACTTGCTATGGTGACCTTTATATGATCTTGTAGTACAGGGGAGAACTAAGTAGCTCAGAGGAAATGGGGCCCCCAAGGGTGGGAGAATTAGGAAGATAAGGAGTAGGGGGTCACAGTCTATTTTAGTGACTATGTACTCCATTTACTGGGTGGGTGGATGATTGAGTGAGCGAATGAATGACTGAATTGGATCCAGTAGGTGTAAGACACTGTGTGAACTCTCCCAAGCATAAACTTGTGCCTGGGACACAATTATGTACCGCAAGGAGTTAATTCCCCTACATCACAGTGCACAGCTGAGCATCCACTGACTCACAGAGAGGAGGACCACAGAGTGTCCAGAAAGGACCATGTGGACCAGGTAAATCAGGCTTCCAGGAAGATGTGAAGCCTCACACAGTTCCTGATAGGGGACTGGGTTTTGAAAATCCTTGCTCTAGTCAGCAAAATGGGGCGACATAATATTATGAAACTATCTCTTACATTCTAAGCATTTGCTGAACCTCACAGATGAGTTACTAGTACATCCTGAGGTCACTGCTATCCTACTGGGTACTCAGCCTGTTTGCTTAACCTGCCTTTAAGAGAACACCGTAACAAGCAACCTCACCTGCCTTAAGTTTCCCACGTAATCAGTGTTTACAGCCTAAGCTAAGGCGTAGCTCCAATTTTAAGTTAACATATATACATGCATATACTACTCCTGACCCATGAGTAACGCATGCATGTATGTATGTTATGGTCATAAATGCTGAAAACAGCAAATAGGTTGAAAGCAACTTTATACACTAAACATCTGCCATAAGCAGTGGAAGCAACATATGGACATTGCTTGATAGCATTTGTTTGTTTGTTAGCTGTGTCAGTTGGAGTGAGTCAAGTGTTACCTGTTCGTAAAACCCTGTTAAAGATTTCTGTAAGGTATCTCCAGTTCCTTCCTGTGTGATACTTTCGTGCCGTTCCATAAATACAGAACAAAAGTCCTTCGTTAGGGACATGGGCACACATGCATGCACGTGTGCATGTGCGCGCGCGCGCGCACGCACATACACACACACACACACACACACACACACACACACACACACGGACAGCTTCATAAGGCAGCACTGAGGCAGGCACAGATTCAGGATGCTACAACAGACGGATTACAGACAGGAGAGAGACAGAAGATGCAGGGAGAGACGTGGAGAATTCAAACTCCAGCTCGCTCTTGGTTAAATTATTCCAAGATTTCTTTCCTTAATTTGACACTGACACGTATTGTGATTCTGAGTTCACAACTAATGCATCTGATCTGACACAGAAGAGAAGGGATTAGATCCCCTGACAGAAACTCCTGGGCTGTGCAGTGCCAGAGACTAAAACAAAAGCCACTGTGTTCTGGGCTAAACGTACGGAGTCCACATTCCCACCAGTGACTATGGTGCGGGTTAGACCCTTAACGGGCTTTGAAAGGCACAAACTCTGAAGTCTGGTTCTTGTTGCCTGGATCCACACTTTGTGAACCCTTACGAGAGGCTCATGGATGATGGTCAGTAACGTAGCTGTGGACTACGGGCCCCAGTTCTAAGTCATTCAGTACATCTAGACATAGCTCAAATGAACTTAGGACACGTGTACAACAGGGTTATTTCTTATACAGCATGGTTTTAAAACATCCAGTATAAGTCATTAAAATCAAAGTCACTTAAAACGGAGTAAAAGCATCAGGACCCTGGGCAAGACAGATAAAAGTGTTCCTGTAAATTTGACATTACAGTCTCAGGTATGCAGTATGGCTAGGGATAGGGGGCAAGGAGTGTTCTGTAGTTCTCTGAGTACAAGGCAAACAGCAATGGACGTCCCAGTCAACGTTGGTCTCGGGGAAGGGGGAGGTTTATAATCTTCCGTTTGAGAAGTACTCATGCTGGTGAGCAGTCCCCATTCCTCACCACTCCTTGGAGAAGTGCCACCTCACCCACTTCAGACTTGGTTATTTAATTTAATTTTATGTGTATGGGTGTTTTGCCTGTATGTATGTATGTGTACCACGCGCTTGCCTGGTACCCTCAGAGGTCAGAAAAGGGTGCTATATCTCCTGCAAATGGAGTTACAAAGGATTGTGATCAACCATGTGGGTGCTGGGAATCAAACCAAGGTCCTCTGGAAGATCAGCCTGCTAAACCATCTCTCTCTGGCCCCTCAGTGTCTTTTATTGCCGAAAGACATCCCTACTCTCTGATTTTGCCCATGGCGGATGTTTCAGGTGAGGGCCATGAAGAATGACGCATTGAAATCATGATTTAATTTTACTACGTATTTGGCATGTGCTTCAGTATGTGCCTGGTGATTTTTACATGGCAGATTGGCAAATGAACGCATCCTCCAGCACATTCCTAAACATTCCTTCTCTTTTGACTCTCTCCTGCTCCTGGGTTTGCCCTGGCAATTTCCCACTAGAGGGCTCTCCTGTACCTGCCATTCATAAGGCATCTGTCGACCTTCTTTCTGTGAGCCAGGCCAGGGAAGAATTGCTAACTTCTGCTAAAAAAAAAAAAAAAAAGCCGTATATATTTAGACTTAGTGGGTTTAGGCAAAAAGACACACTCATTCACATGTTGAAGATCATATTACACAGACAGTCATTTCTACTCACACTACAATATTTGTCAGCCTTCCAACCATAATGGTTTAAAAAAAATCTACAACCCTAAGAATCCCTGTTACCATGGTTACAGGATAATGAAGCAGGAGGAAAATTCCTAAATATCCACTGGGTGTTTCACTCTCTGCCAATCCTTGCTATTGGTAACTTTACTAAAATCATAAGCACAGAGAGGAAGCAACCCTGGACACTTTCCCTACAGAAAACAAGCTCCCAAATTGTCTGAAATACCCACAATGACATCACTGAAAAGGCCACTCTTGTTCCTTTCTGTTAACAATGTGATTAAGAGCAAAAATCTGTCGGAGTCCACACCAAGCCTCCGTCCTCTCACTCTGCTACTGTTAGCTTCAAAGGAAGCCGTCCAGGAACCTAGAGAGAAGTGAAATCCCAGAAAAGACAGACACATGAGCCCGTCTCTTTGGATGAAGAGGCTGAAAGCCAGGGGCCAACCAATATGAAGATTAGAAATACCCAAATCAAATGACGGCAACACAGAGCCGAGGGGAGGAGTGAGATGGACAGGCGGCTGCTGTGATGTGGATGGATGGTAAAAGCCTTCTGTGTCCCTGTCCTGTTCCAATAAACAAACCACCAGCGCCTCCATTGTTATTTGGGGAAGGGGAGTGACAGTCTAGATCAAAACCTTGAAACGTGTCCTTTGCTGCACCTTCTCGCTTCCCTTTGCCATTCTGGCCTCTGTGTAACACTGGCTTCTGGGAAGAAGGTTGACGCAAACGTTGCTGGTTCGCTCTCCTCTCATCAGAGAAGCCACTTTTTTTGTTTTTTTGGTTTTTTTTTGTTTTTTGTTTTTTGTTTTTTTTTTGGTTTTTCGA
>CABHPQ010143276.1:7688-30018 GCA_902168405.1 Peromyscus aztecus | reverse complement strand
AGCATCTTGCAGTCAGACAGATTTTAGATTGAGATTTTGTGGCTGGGTTGATGCTCAAGTCCCACTGCTAGGAGCCTTTCCTGGTTGTAGAAGATGGCCAATACAGGCTGCACATCCCCTATTACAAAGGAACTTTGGTAGGGTCACTCTCGTAGAATCCAGGGAGCTTCCACCGCACTAGGATCTTACATTACTTCCCATTCGCCCCTCTCCCAATTCCAGTGATCTCTCCCAGTACTCTCTCCCTCCATCCCTCCTCCTCCACTCCCAGCTCCCCAGCCTGATCTCTTCTGTTCCCAACAGCGTCCACCCCCAGTCCACCCTCTGAATCAATTCTATTTCTCCTTACCAGGGAGATCCAAGCATTCCCACTTTGAGCCCTCCTTGTTACTTAGCCTCTTTGGGTCTGTGGATTGCAGCTTGATTATCCTTTACTTAACGGTTAATGTCTATTTATAAGTGAGTACATACCATATTTGCTTTTCTGGGTCTGGGTTACTTCACTCAGGATAATCTTTTCTAGTTCCATCCATTTACCTGCAAATTTCATGATGTCATTTTTTAACATCTGAGTAATACTCCATTGTGGAAAAGGGCCACGTTTTGTTTATCCATCCTTCAGTTGAGGGACATCTAGGTTGTTTTCAGTTTCTGACTATTTTGAATAGGGATGCAATGAACATGATTGAGCAAGTGTCCTTGTGGTAGGATGGAGCATCCTTTGGATATGTGCCCAAGAGTGGTATAACTTGGTCTTGAGATAGATCGATTCCCAATTTTCTGAAAAGCCACCATATTCTCACTTGTGTTTTTGATCTTAGTCATTCTGACAAGTATGAGATGGAATTTCAAAATAGTCTTGATTTTCATTTACTTGATGGCTAAGGATGTTGAACATTTCTTTAAGTGTTTCTCAGCCATCTGAGAGTCCTCTGTTAAGAATTCTCTGTTTAGATCTTCATCCTACTTTTTAATTGAATTATTTAGCTTGTTGATGTCTAGTTTCTTGAGTTCCTTATATATTTTGGATATTTGCTCTTTGTCAGATGTGGAGTTGGTGAAAATCTTTCCCCATTCTGTAGTCTGCTGTTTTGTCCTAGTGATGGTGTCCTTTGCCTTCCAGAAGCTTCTCAGTTTCATGAGGTCCCATTTATTAAACGTTGTTCTTAGTGCCTGTGCTATCAGTGTTTTGTTCAGGAAGTAGTCTCCTATGTCAATGAGTTCAAGGCTATTCCCCACTTTCTCTTCTATTACATTCAGGGTATCTGGTTTTATGTTAAGATCTTTGATCCACTTGGACTTGAGTTTTGTACAGGGTGATAGATATGGAGCAATTTGCATTCTTTTATTTGATGACATCCAGTTAGACTAGCACCATTTATTGAAGATTCTTTCTTTTTTTCCTTTGTGTATTTCTGTCTTCTTTAAAAAAAATCAGGGTCCATAGGTACGTGGATTTATGTTTGGGTCTTCAGTCTGATTCCATTGATTAACCGGTCTATTTTATATCAATAGCATGTGGATTTTATTACTATAACTCTGTAGTAGAGCTTGAAATTAGGAATGGTTGTACCTCTGGAGGTTCTTTTATTATACAGGATTGTTTTAGCTATTCTGGGTTTTTTGTTTTCTATATGAAATTGAGTATTGTTCTTTACAGATCTACAAAGAATTGTGCTGGAATTTTGGTGGGGATTGCATGAATCTGTAGATTGCTTTTGGTAGGATAATGATTTTTTACTGTTAATCCTTCTGATCCATGAGCATGGGAGACTTTTCCAATCTTCTGAATTCTTCTTCAATTTCCTTTTTCAAAGACTTGAAGTTTTTGTCATACAAGCCTTTCACCTAATTAATTGTTAAAAGCAAGGATTCCTACAAAAATAGTGAGCTCCCTTTCCTAATCAAAGCTGTTCAAAGCAACAAACTATTTTGCCAGGAGTCAGAACGTCCATGTCCTCCAGTTTACTGTACTAGCGTTCTACTATCATCCTTAAAATAAAATAACCTATGTAAATGAAAAACAATTTCATTTACATAAAAATTCTTTCGTAGTAAAAAATTATTTTAATCAATTTTAGTTTTTTTAATTTTTAATTGTTTTTAATCTTTAAAGATTGTACATTAAATTCTTTGATCACTGTAACTTATAAACCTATAAATTTCTGTGTGTGTGTGTATGTGTGTGTGTGTGTATGTGTGTGTGGTGTATGTGTGTGAGTGAGCATGTGTATGTATATGTATGTTGTGATGTGTGTGTACATATGTGTGTGTGCATATGTGTTATGGTATGTGTGTGTGTGTGTGTGTGTGTGTGTGTGTGTATCCATTCTTAAGCCATCTAAACAGACCCCTTAGAAACTGACACCCATGTTTTGGGTATGTAATATTTTAAATCTTCCTCTCTTCAAACATCCTTGCCTAGATATGAGGTATGTACTATCCTTATCTCTACTTAATAAACTCATTAACATTCCTTTTTCTGGCTTATCTTGCAGTTCTTCTCTGCAGTAGACTCAGGATCTGACTTACTTCAATAAGGTTCCCATGACGGGGATACTGTCTCAGTATGGGTAGCAGTGAGGGGCTTTCAAAAAAAAAAAAAAAACCTAAAACAAAAAAACAACAAAAGACGATTATGCTGATCATATACAGGCCTCCTCTCATTATTTCCTGGAAATCAAAGTTTCACAAATGCTGGTGTAGCACTTCCATTATATTAAGTAAGTAATCTAGAGATACAGGAGGAAGTTTAAATTTATATGAAAGTCATATGCCCTTTATGTAAGGGACTCAACTTTTCTTGGATTTGTGTAAATTCAAGAGTCCTGGAACCAATCCTCCATGGATTCTGTAGGATGGCTGTGGATGCTTCCTGTATGTCCAGTTAATCTAGAAACATTTCCAAACACAAGAACTATAGAAAATAGTACGTTTAGTGCATCTAGTATTTTATCAAAGCAATCTCTCCAAAAGCTAATGTCTCTTACTGGAAGCCATTACAGTGGTATTTATTAGCTAATTAATAGCTAAATATTAAATAAGAAACATGCTTGACCCACCAAATTATTTCCCACATCTTTCCTTTAAAAAGTTAAATATAATGTTTTTCCAAGTGCATCTATGAGGAGCTAACAGCAGAGGACAGTGGCTGGGAGATGGGGAATCATTGTCTTAGGGGTTGTGGGACATGGGTCAGTGACCCAGGCTCCAGGAGATGGCCTCACAGCCATGCACATGTGGAAGCACTAAATGGAGTTTAAAAAGACATGAAGTTGGGAGGTTACTTGTGGAAGACAGATCTGGGGAGGATTGGGGAAATTGGTGGGTAGTATTATATTTCATTGTATAGATCTATAAAATTCTGAAAAATAAAAAAGGGGTGAAATGGTATTTTTAAGTGTAAAAGACATACTGTATTGATTTTGGTTTGTTTTTAACTTCCAAGAGTAATCTTCGGAACTCCAAAGAATTAGCAAATGAAATTTGATTAAAATTGGATCAATACTGTTTACTTATTTAATCAAAATGCTACAAAATACCTCAAAATGAAACAGAAGTCGATTATTCCAGTGTAAGGTGTTCTATTTTACACCAAGAAACTTTGGAAAGCAACTGAACGTAAGAGTCAGTGCAAAGAAAGGAAGTTATTCTGGTGACACTGTCTTTGTTATCTGTGCTGACAGTAAAGATATGAGTAAGTCATGCGGATCTCCTAAGTTTTGAAGCTATTGCATTATTCTATGTGCTATTGCATTTAAATGCACTATTTTAAAGAGAAAAAATTCATTTCTGAATAAAAATTTAGCAGTCAAGTTTATAGAAGGCCTTTTCCCCAGTTTTTAAAAAATCTATCATCCAACACTGAGCTCATCAAACTGAGTAAATGTCAAAAGTGTCACCTATTTCCTGGTTTCTCTTTTGATTTAGATATTATAAGCTAAAGCAACTTAATTTCCTTCCTTTGTATCTTGTAAAAATTTAACAGTACCCAGGCTTCATAATTCATTGTGATCTTTCATGTTCTAGAACAAACCAATACTTTAAGACAAATCTATTCTCCAATTCTCCGAGGAACGAACTCATCTGAAAACCTGAGAACATCTCAGGTTAAAATGTTCTGTCAGTATTTCTCTTGCTCTCAAATACCTACATTAATTAGTGTTTTTAAAGCTAAGTAAGTAATATTTCACAGGGGGAAAAAGGCATTTACAAAGGAGGAAAGATTTTTAGATAAAAATTTCAGTAGCCTAGGAAAAGAATTTTCTAAAAGAAAATGTAAAACATTCTAGTATATGTTCTTGAATTAGTAAGAAAAATGAGTATGTTTGTTACTGTATTCTAAAGTTCTACCAATGTGCAATGAAAAAAGATAGCAATTTAAATTTATTAGGCCTAGACATTAGTGTGTCTTTGTCAGGACAGTGATTGAGAATGATGTATGTAGAAAATGAATCACAGTACAGTTGGTATTATTCTAAGATTTTAAGGCATCTGAAAGGTAAATAAAGTAAAAATCTTTCAAATCAACCCTGTGAAATAAATGTGTTATACATCAGACTTCATGATTTATCTGGTTCCTTCCAGATCTTATTCTGTGACTTATTTGTCTTGGAATTTGCTAAGGAATGCCAATTATGACTTGGGTTTTCCTCATGTTTAGAATCTCATTGCTATTCAAATAGGCAGCAATATCTCTTGAGTAAAATGGCCATCCAGCCTAGGCAAATGTATGAGTTTCAGGCCCCAGTGAGAGATTCTGCCTCAGATACCAAGGTGATGGTACTTAAGGAATGTCACCTGATGTTGACTTTTATCCTGGATACCTGAACCTTTACACATGCACATGTGTGACTGCACAGATGCATGCACCTTCATGGACACCTTCCCACCATATACATACACACCATATGACACAAAAATTCTTTTTGACCCATTAATGTAAAATGCAAGACAGAAAATGTCAGGTTGTACCTAGAGCTTTAAGTGTATGTTTGCTGAGAGCCTTTTAATTAACTTAAACACTTTAATTAAAAAGTGGATGCTTGTATTTACAGAGGATTGCATAATACTTAACCCACATTGAGAAACAATGCTTTTAAATTAGGCAATAGCAAAAAATGTCCTTAGTAGAATATTTTCATAGTATATTGAAAAGAGTTGCACTTAGAAATTATCCTTAAAAAAGGTTAAATTCTGTCAAACTAAAAATATTTAAACTTTATACACATTATCATCAGTCATACTTTGTCTGAAATGGTTTTATATATAAAGAGTTAAGATAGAAATATATAGAAGCTTTTTTGTTAGTTCTAATTTAACTTGTGCTGAGGATGCTAATAGTAGAAATGGACTGTGGGTTCATTACTGTGCAAGCCTTACTCAGACAAACACTTAATAAGCCACTCTCCGTGACTATAAACACAGATACTTTATGGCTCCACTCATTTATTCTACAAAGGCCAAATCACTAACAGGACGTGAATAAATTAATGTAATCTCCTTTTATGCTGTCCATATCCGTGACACATGAAGAGCTATCTCTGAGTTTTCCCTTGCTCATTATTGTACTAATTTCCTCTTAAGCTTTCACCATTTCTTGCTCTATTTTTCTCCTGACAGGAAGCAGCTGAGTCTAGAGGCTTGTGGTTTATGAAGGAGAGGAGTTGTGTTTGTTAATTCTCTCTGAGTCTTGAAGCACATTTGAATTCACAGAGATTGAGGAAACATCCACAGAGCCTGCGAGGGTCTGCACCAAGTCCTCTGTGTATATATCGAGGCTTCCAGTTTAGTGTTTTTATGGGATTCCTGAGTGTGCGAATGAGTGGGTCTCTGTTTCTTGTGCCTTCTCTCATGCTTTATTCTTTATGTTTGTCTGTTTGGTCCTATTCCAATGTGTTCATTTTTGTTTTATCTTATTATCCCTTTTATCTTATTTGTATTTTATTATTATCCCTTAGAAGCCCATTTATTTTCTAATGACAGAGAGGGAGTGGATCCAGATGAAAGGCAAGGTGAGGAGGAACTGGAAGGAGCAGAGGGAGGGGAAAAATATCTAATCAGGATATATTGTTTGAGGGAAACAAATCTATTTTCTTGTTTTGTTTTGTTTTGATTTTGGTCTTTGTTTGTTTTGTGTTTTTTCCACTTTATTGAAATTAGGTTATTTTTATCACACAATATATCCTGATAACAGTTTCTCCTCCTTCTACTCCGCCTAGTTCTTCCCCACTTCCCTTCCCCTCTGGATCTGCTCCCTTTCTATCTCTCATTAGAAAAGAACAGACAATGGGGCTGGAGTGACGACTCAGCAGTTAAGATAACTCAGTGGTTAAGAGTTAACTTAACTTAACTTAACTCTGGCCACTCTTCCAAAGGACCTGTGTTCAATTTTTAGCATCCACATGGCAGTTCACAACTGGCTGTAACTCCAGTTTTAGGGGGATCTGGCATCCTCACATAGACATACATCCTGGCAAAATCTCAGTGTACATAATAGATAGATAGATAGATAGATAGATAGATAGATAGATAGATAGATAGACAGATAGATGATAGATAGATAGATAGATGTTAGATAGATAGATAGATAGATAGATAGAAAGCTAGAAAGACAGATAGAAAGAAAGATAGATAGAAGGGAAGGAAGAAGGAAAGAAAGAAAGAAAGAAGGAAGGAAAGAAAGAAAGAAAGAAAGAAAGAAAGAAAGAAAGAAAGAAAGAAAGAAAGAAAGAAAGAAAGAAAGAAAGGAAGGAAGGAAGGAAGAAGCAAAGAAAGAGAGAAAGAAAGAAAGAAAGAGAGAGAGAGAGAAAGAAAGGAAGGAAGGAAGGAAGGAAGGAAGGAAGGAAGGAAGGAAGGAAGAAAGAGAGATAGATCTTTAAAAAAAGAAAAAGAACAGGCTTCTAAGAGATAACTATGGAACATAACAGAATAAAATATAGCAAGATAAAACAAAACCCATCACATTGAAGTTAACAAGGCAAACCAACAAATGGAAAAAAAAGACAAAAAACCAAGAGACAGCACAAGAATCCAAAGACTCACTTGTTCACAGGCTCAGGAATCCCATAAAAACAGCAAACTGAACTCTATCCTATATATGCAGAGAACCCAGTGCAGACCCATGCGGGCCTGTGTTTGCTGCTTCAGTCTCTGTTGGTCCATATGAGCTTTGCTCAGTTGATTTAGAGGGCCTTGTTATGGTGTACTCTATCTCCTTGGGCTTTTGAACTCTTTCAGCCTCCTCTTCCAGGGGTTCCCTGAGGGCAATGGTGGCACAAAGCTTGTGGAGTAACCAACCAAAGTCTGATTTGACTTAAGGCCCACTCCACAAGATAGAATCCAGACCTGACACTGTTTGGGTAACCAAGAGCCAGAGACTAGCTAGCCCAGAGATTTAGGGTAAAACCAATACTACTGATCTTTTGAAAAAAACAAAACAAAACAAAACAGGAGATCACTTCCTAAATGTAACATCAATAGCACAGACACTGAGAGAAACAATCAATCAATGGGACCTCTTGGGACTGAGAAGCTTTTGTAGAGCAAAGGACATAGTCAACAAGACAAAGCAACAGCTTACAGAATGGCAAAATATCTTCACCAACCCCACATCTGATAGAGGGCTGATATCCAGAATATATAAAGAACTCAAGAAATTAGACACCAAAATGCCACCCAACAGTCCAATTAAGAAATGGGCTATAGAGCTAAACAGAGAATTCTCAACAGAGGAAGCTCAAATGGCTGAAAGACATTTAAGGAATTGCTCAACATCCTTAATCATCAGGGAAATGCAAATCAAAATGACTCTGAGATATTATCACCCATCAGAATGGCTAAGACAAAAACACTGAAGACAGCTTATGCTGGAGAGGATGTGGCACAAAGGGAACTCTCCTCCACTGTTGGTGGGAATGCAAGCTTGTACAACCACTTTGGAAATCAATATAGTGATTTCTTAGAAAATTGGGAATCAATCTCCCTCAAGACCCAGCTATACCACTATTGGGCATATACCCAAGGAATGCTCAATCATACCACAAGGGCACTTGCTCAGCTATGTTCATATCAGCATTGTTTGTAATAGCCAGAACCTGGAAACAACCTAGATGCCCTTCAACTGAAGAATGGATAAATAAAATGTGGTACATATACACAATGGAGCACTAATCAGCAGAGAAAAACAATGACATCATGAGGTTTGCAGGCAAATGGTTGAATCTAGAAAAAAATCATCCTGAGTGAGGTAACCCAGACTCAGAAAGACAAACATGATATGTACTCACTCATAGGTGGATACTAGATGTAAAACAAAGGATGACTAGACTGCTACTCACAACTCCAAGGAGGCTACCTAGAAAAGAGGACCCCAAGAAAGACACACGGATTGCCCAATGACAGAGAAATGGATGAGATCTACATGAGCAAACTGGATGTGTGTGTGGGGGGGTAATGAAGGGCAAGGGTCGAGGGAAAGAGAGCTTAGGGGAGCAGGAGATCCCAGCTGGATCAAGAACAAAGAGGGAGAACAAGAAAAGAGAGACCATGATAAATGAAGACCCCATGGGAATAGGAAGAAGTAAAGTGCTAGAGAGGTCCCCAGAAATCCACGAAGATACCTCCACAATAGACTACTGGCAATGGTCGAGAGAAAGCCCAAACTGACCTACTCTGGTGATCGGATGGCCAAACACCCTAACTGTCATGGTAGAACTCTCATCCAATGACTGATGGAAGCAGATGCAGAGATCCAAGGCCAGGCCCCAGGTGGAGCTCCAGGAGTCCAATAGGCAAGAAAGAGGAGGGATTGTATGAGTGAGAGTTGTTGATACCATGATTGGAAAAAGCACAGAAACAAATAGCCAAACTAGTAGAAACACATAAACTATGACCCAATAGCTGAGGAGCCTCCAACTGGATCAGGCCCTCCACATAAGTAAGACAGTTGATTAGCTTGAAGTGTTTGGGAGGGCCCCAGGCAGTGGGACTGTGACCTGTCTTTAGTGCATGAGCTGGCTGTTTGGAACCTGGGGCCTATGCTGGGACACTTTGCTCAGTCTGGGTGAAGAGAGCAGGGGACTGGACCTGCCTGGACTGAATCTACCAGGCTGAGCTGAATCCCCAGGGGAGTCCTTGCCCTGGAGGAGATGGGAATTGGGCGGGTTGGGGGGAGGGCGGGGAAGGGGGGAGGAGGAAGTACAGGGGAATCCGTGGCTGATATGTAAAATTAAATTAAATTATAAAATTAAAAAAATAAATAAAAAATAAAGATGTTGGGAGGCATCAAAGGAAAAAATAGTGATAAAATGATTAATAATGATATTCTGCTATACTCATAGATCAATACCTTGTTCAGCCATAATCAGATAAGCTTCCTCCTGTAGTAGATATGAAAAAATACAGAGACCCACAGCCAGACATTACACACACACACACACACACACACACACGCATACATACACATGTGCGCACAAACACGAGAGAGAGAGAGAGAGAGAGAGAGAGAGAGAGAGAGAGAGAGAGTTCTCCTTTTCCTTTTCCTGATCCCTTTCTTTTGGACTTAATAATACAAATAGGGAACTATATTTCTCTGTTTCCTCTAAAGAAAGTGTCTACACCCTTTGTTCATAAAAGCCATATGAGAAAGACAACCAGTATATCTGATTGTGATTCTCCTAAGCACTAGATCACAAGCGTGAAAAACAGCAAATAGCAGAGTCATCTTAAATTTTGAACCACCAGGAGAAATCACAGTTTAGTGATTTTGTGAGTTACCACATTTTACCATTAGAATTGGTAGGTGGCCGGTGTAGCATGTTGAACATCCTCTCAGTATATGCCCAAGAGTGTTATAGCTTGGTCTTGAGGTAGATTGATTCCCAATTCTCTGAGAAACTGTCATATTGATTTCCAGAGTGGCTGTAAAAGTTTGCACTCCCAGCAGCAATGGAGAAGTGTTATCCTTGCCCCACATCCTCTCCTGCATAAACTGTCATTTGCTTTTTTGATCTTAGCCATTCTGACAGGTGTAAGATGGGATTCTCAGAGTCATTTTGATTTGCAGTTCCCTGATGGCTAAAGATGTTGAATATTTCTTTAAATACTTCTCTGCATTTGAGATTCCTTTGCTGAAAAATTTCTGTTTAGGTCTGTACCCCATTTTTAATTGGATTATTTGGTGTTTTGATGTCTGGTTTCTTGAATTCTTTAAATATTTTGAAGATCAGCCCACTGTTGGATGTAGGGTTGGTGAAGATCTTTTCCCATTCTGTAGGCTGCTGGTTTGCCCTATTGACAGTGTCCTTTGCTTTACATAAGTTTTTCAGTTTCAGGAGGTCCCATTTATTAACTGTTGATCTAGTTAGTGTCTATGCTACTAGTGTTCTATTTATGATGTTGTATTGTAGGATCCACGATCCACAGATTCAAGAACATTACAAGAAAACACACAGAAATAACCAACGTGACTCATAGGAACTCAGAGAGTTTGTACCAAACACCAGGGAGCCTGCATGGAACTGACCTAGGCCCTCTACATATATGTGACAGTTGTATAGCTTGGGCTACTTGTGGAACTCCTAAGAAAGAGAAACAGGGCTTTCCCTAATGCTTTGGCTGGCTCTTTTCCTCATATTGGATTGCCTTGCCAAGCTTTAATACAAGGGGAGATGGTTAGTCTTACCTTAACTTGATTTATCATGCTTTTTTGATACCCATGGGAGGCGTGGCCCTTTCTGAACAGAAACAGAGGAGGAGTGGAATGCGGTGGGGGGTAGAGAGGAAGTGGGGATGGGAATGCGAGGAGAGGAGGGAGGGGAAACTGAGGTCTAGATTTAAAATAAATATATTAATTAAATTATAAAAAGAATTTGTAGATGGTGACACATTTTTAAGCTAAAATTTCTGTCCCCTTACAGAATTACAAAAAATATATATTTTTCATGATAAGATGAATATCCCAAAGACTGTGTCATTAAATTTTAGATGGTTCATCATTTTATATATATACCAAGCAATATGTACTAAGATAATGAATGTACACAGTTCAAAGTTCCCTTTAGTCTCCTCTGGGCAGCATACACCAAACTTTAAAAGACACAGAGGAAGGGGAAAATAGATGAATATGAAAATATGTATGTTAACAGGCATGCTAAATAAATAAAATTAAGTGAGAAAAATATTTCATGCAAAAGATAAATTGAAGAGAATAAAATATGAAACAAATAGAATTCATTAGATGAACTTGTTCCCAGAAAATTGACAGTATTACAGAAGGCAATGAAAGAGCATTTGGAGATAATGTTTGAGTTTAAAACTCACACACAAAAACAATATTTATTTCATTAATGTGCATTTGACAAAAAAATGATCTTTTATCCATTGATTTGAATATTTACTTCTACTACATTTTTGTTTCTGTTACCTATTAATAGAAATTGAGACCTATTTTTTTACAGGTAAATATTTTAGCACACCAAAAGAAGTTAAATAAAATGTTCTGCAGATATCAAAAGCACATTTGTATTTCATTTTCCCCATGCCTACAGGAAGAGTCTAAATTCAGAATTATCTTTAAATCTTCATAGTGCTACTTAGAGTCTTTTGTAGGCCAAGTAAATGATGAATATGGTGAACAATGACTGGAGGTGTGTCTGTGAAAGATATACTCACATGGAAATTACAAAAGCAAGATAGAAATTTTGAATTGCAGAGATGAAACAAATCATTTTGACCTCAAGTCTTTGATTAGTCTAAGAATATATCTGTGTATGCCCTTCTCAGAAAGGTCTTCCTTGTTATCATTTGAATATTATTAGGAAATCCATAATCCACTGTGTGAAGACAAAAGCTAATTAAAAGTTACATCCAAGGCATATGATGTTCTAAATTCCACCATGCTCCTTCTTTATCTATATGAAATATCAGGTCTATAATATTATGCTCTTTAACAAAAGTCCTCTTAATGATTTGTGTTAAAGAAAGATATTCGTAAGTCAAAAATGATAAGGAGTTGAAAGCAATAGTTTTGAAATTAAAAGATCACATGAATAAAAGAAGTACCAGTCATTTATACAATAATGATTTTAAAGTTACAGTTAAGAAGTATTCAATTTTAAGGTCTGCATAAAAATCTTACAATTTTCTAACATTATTTCTGCCACTAGATGATTTCTATCATGACTCCTGTAAGCACAGCACACATGCTCAAAAATAGTAGTGACCTGACAAATGTTTTCACATAAGAAATTCATGCAAATTTTAGGTCCTAGAATTATATTTGCATAAAAGTACTTATATTTCATATAGAAAATACAAAAATTGATATATGCTTTTATCTTCAAGTAACATAGTTTTTTCCTTATAGATCATAGAGAAAAAAATCAAACTAGGCACAATCACAGAAGTTTACAAACCCAGTACTCAGGGCTAAGGGAGAAGGAACATTACTTCTAGACCAACCTACCCTACATAGTGAGACCTTTTGTCATGAGAACAGGAAATAAAGAAAAAGTAGGTAACCAAAAATGTAGCATGGAACTTTGTTCCTAATGTAGTTGTAACAATTTGTACAGTTTCCCTTTGTTGAAATATCTACCAATCAGTTGTCAAGTGTACATCTCAGGCAATTGCCAACATACTGCAGATATATAACGTTTTCCCTCAAAGTTTGATACACTGCCATCTTGTGATCATTTGAAGAGAGTTCAAGTCTTTGAAGAGCCCATGTGGCTTAAGCTTAAGACCATCTTTGCTTAAATCTTTATTTAGGACCATCTCTCCTTTACAGAAAGGAAGCTAACACATGCTCATTTATCTTGATGAAAACACATATGGCAATGTGAACCACTTACATCTTGGCCTTGGGAAAGGTGTGCAACATTCTTACCTAACCCTTGATTGTAAAGAAGAAAAAATAGATATAATTACCTCAAAGGGTTATTAAGAACTAAATGAATATGTTGAGGATACATTGTTTATCATAATACACCATATATGTAATATATCTTATCAGTAATATAGTTACTTTGAAAATCCATTTTTTGCCCATGGTCACTTATGTTTTGTTTATAATATAGAGATGTTTTGTTCCTTCAGCAAAAGGAAAAAAAAAACATGTGGTTTACTGCAGAAGGGATATTTATAGCTAGTATTCTAAAATATGAAGAGTATATGAAAATATTTTCTTGGAAGGTGTAACTTATTGGTAGAGTGTTTGCTTAAATGCTGGTCACATCCCTGTAGTATTGTCAAAACCTACTGATTGCACTTAGATGGTTCAGCTTTTGAATGCTATATTCTGTTGTGTTTGTCGGTTTATCAATTACATTTGGCAGTAGTTAGGGGATTGCTTTAAAAATGGAAAGGACAAGAGATATTAGCTCAGTTATAAAGTTTCTCCAAACCATAAATTTCAATAAGTATTAAAGAATAAATTTGCTTAAAGTCCTCATGAACTGTGTTTTAGCAAATCAGTTCTTTCATATTTATCTTTATTTTAAACAGAATACTACATTTTTTGTGTGCATTTTTTGGCTTAATTGTTTTTTGTTTGTTTTGATTTGAACTTTTGTTAGAAAAAGACAGGAGCATGAATGTGGGTGGGTAGGGAGTAGGAGAATCCTGGAGGATTTGTGGGATCAAATTATATTGAATGAAAAAATTTAAATAAAAATATATAAATAAAATATGGTCTCAAAGTTATTTCTTTCTTTGAGATATTTTATAGTTTAGATTTATATTTAATATTATGACCTTAGAAGGTCTTATATACAATTCAAGATTAATCTTTTTATAAAATGTAATGAAAAATAAACCCCAAATTATCCATTTTTTAAAGAGTCATAGTACATATATTATCTTTTAACAGCTACAAAATTTAAAAGTGTTGAGTTTTCTGGAAAGAAAAATGAATAGATGATAGTATGTATTTTCATACATATTTGGTTGGAAGGAGTGACCAGAATGTTGTCCTCAATTTGCAGTAAGTAATTTTGGAGTTAAGATGTTGTCTGACATTTAATAACTCCGTAGCAGTCAATCTATTCTCCTGAGTCAGGTTCCTGTGTAGAATCCCCACTAAATTATCAGCATTGTATTTTCTTAACTCCATTTTCTGCATAAGCTATAGAACTATTATAATACCAACTACATAGAAGGTCAGCAAATATTTGCCAAGCTGCTATAGTTAGTTCAAACAAAAATTCACTATCATTCAGCAAGTAAAATAATAATTGTTAAATGAATCCATGAAGCATGAGTCCAAATTCATGAAGGATTTATTAATCCATGCAGCTAAGCAGAAATACATGAACTCAGACATGTATTAGATTAGGAAAATTATACACATGGAAGTAAAACAGCAATATAAAAAGTGAATAAATGTATTCTATTCTTTGCTAGGCATTCTCCTTCTATATCTACTGGTCATTTTGAAAGTGTCTTTGGCAAAGAGTGAGGAAGAAGAGAACAAATTTGCATAAGACCTATTACTGATTTCTTAAAATTCAACACAGGTTCACTTAAATCTGAGTGGATTTTGAATTCTGAAATAGTCCCCTTAAAAGAAACACTACTTGAAAAGTTTTGAAATATAAATGTTTGCCCTGTTCATCTACATCTTCTTTTCAAAGAATATTTAAATCTTAGATAACCAAGGGAAGATATACTTTTATCAGAGAAATTCACATCTTTTGTGCCATCATGCCCTACAGTATAAGAGAAAGAGGAATGGTAGCCTGGAGTCCCCTTTTTCTAACACATATTTTAAAAGACCAGTGCCTTTGAGTCAGATGACCTGATTGTAAATCAGTTTTGATGGTGGAGAAAGGACAGCAAACATAGAGACAGATGAGGAGAATGTCTAAAGATGTCAGCAGAATTCTCACTACAGCCAGGAAATATCAAGGAGCTGTCAGTACACCACTTGATGGATGTTACTAAACCCTGGTTGGGTCAATAAAAATTGTTTCGTGGTCACATGTGGCTCCCAGTCCTACAATTTGACTCTTGACTTGATGTGCAACAAATCGTATCTGAGTTGAACTCTGCTAATTCTTCTATGTCCTATCATGTAGTGTGCAAAATGCACCTGGAGGAGAGATACCAAGAAGTACTGTGCACAGTAATTTCAGAGCACCTGCTATAGGGCAGAGGAGAACAAGTAGAGAAATCTGTTGTGGGATAATCTTTCTGTACACTGTGAAGAAGTGTCAGTCTGATTGGTTTAATAAAAAGCTGAATGGTTGATGGCTAGGCAGGATTTCCAGGCACAGAAGAGGCTGGGAAGAAGAAGGGTGGAGATGCGAGGAGACATGGAGGAAGCAGGAAAACAGGATGGACAGTACATAGATGAGGTAAATGAGCCTCAGGGCAACACATAGATTAAAAGAAATGGGTTAATCTACACGTTATAAGAGCTAGTTAAAAAGTAGCCTAAGTTATCAGCCACACTTTCATAATTAAAAATAAGTCTCCATATTTTTTTTTGTGAGCTGGCAGTCCAAAAGAGGAAATAAATCTGCCTGTAGAAATCCATCCTCTAGTACACACTCTTTGTATCAACAATTCAAATTAGACTGGGCAGGAGAAAAAGGTATTAGGAATTATTCTTTATGTATATAAATATACAAATTGCCTTATGTGTATATACTATACAAAGAGCGAAAGAAAAATGATACATCCCTTTGTATATACCTCTTTTAAGTAACAGAAGAAATATAATACAACAGGAGGTAATGGAAGAGAACAGAACATAAAAACCAAGGAAAAATGATATTCAAGTCTTTGCATTAGTGAGAACCTTATCTAAAGAGAAAAACACATGAACAATGATTGGGACAAAAGATTCATGCTTTACTCATCATTCATTTAAGAAATATTTATTGAATGTCAATTTGTCCCTGTATTAGAATGAAGTGTCTATGGGTGTATTCTAAATCTGAATCCTGGTGAGATTACACAGTGAATAAACTTACTGAAAATCAAACAAACAAACAAAAAGCAATGTCTACTTGTGCAAGGGAGGCATCGTTGAGATTTCCTGGAGGGGAAGTAAGGTGCATAACCCAAGAAGCAAAATTATATTGTCAATAGAAAAAACATAGTAACTAGAAAGCACACTTTTCCAAACATAGATATGCTGTAAAAACAAATGTTAACTGTGAGTTAACATTTCTGTCAAGGCCTATACAACAGATGGCACCAGCCCTATGAAAACCCCAGGGATGATGAGAGAAGTACAGAGGTGTAAACCCATCGCTGCAACAAGTCAGTGATTTCCTGACACTGGAGCCAAAGCACATGAGATGTGAGACTGACTGGGTTCGAGAGGCAGAAACCAGAGAATGCTGAACCTTCCAGACCACATGGGATTTTGTTGTAAATGAAATGGAAACCCTTGGGAGTTTTATAGAAGGAAAGTTAAATGATCCAATCACATTGTATGATATCTCCCTATTATATCATTTAATGTTATATTGTATGGCAAAGTTGAAGGGACTTGGCAGTTATATCAAGGTCTTCATCAGTTGATTTGGTGTTGCTCAAAAGGTTGTACTGTTGACTACTCCTCAATCAGGAGAGCTCTTCAAAGAGGGTTTGTAAGTTAGAAATGGGGGAAGTAACAGAGTTGATTTCCTGTTCCATTGGACAAGCAAATGGTGATATAGCTGGATAGCAAGGGAGAGTGGGCAAGTGTTAGGACTGAAAGCCCCAGACCTATTACTGCAAGGAATGGAATTGTACCAGCTGCCAGCAACATCAGTTGAAGGATTCAAGAGTCAAATGATACATAATGCAAACCCAGTCTGTGTAGATTACAGTCTGGTGAATCTCTGAGTGAATGATTCAGAAGCTATGCCCATATTCACAGAAAAATAGGTTGTTCTTGGCAGCTAATTTATGCTTTGTTACTCATCCATTGAAAAGTAATGTATTTACGGTTTTGAGTGACATAAATTTGTGACTGAATTTCTGAACTCGGAAACAAATTGTTCTGTCAATAGCAACAATTTGCTCTCTATGTAAACTTGAAAAAATTATGAGTTTTAGGAGTCTCTTTTATTCAACTTACTCGTGTTATAATTGTGGAAACAGAAACTGGATATTATTAAGCTATTGGCCTTGAAGTTGCATAACTATGACCTGAAAACCACAAAGAAGTTTTATTGGCAGCTGAAATCATGGTTGTGGAAGGATAGAGAGTAGAGGAACCAAATGGAAGGTCATTTGGAGTCAGAGAAAGGACAACAGAGCGCCACAAAAACTGCTGAAATTCAGGTTAAATTATTCAAGGAGAACTCATTGCAGTATGTCTGGGCCCATGTTTAAAATAGCAAAAATACATTTCAAGGAAAAGATGGGAGTATAATGTATTGAGGACTGGTACTCTGATCTTTTAATCAGATCTACAGAAGTAGCTCTTGGGGTCTTGAGAGAGGACAATATTTTGATTGTTCTTCCCAGGTACAAGATCAATAAAAGAGAGTCGTCAAATTGAATCATCAGCCAATAGGTTTGGGGTTGGGATTTCTTGCTCCTCCAGTCTGAAGGCACTTGTACCTACAGAGTGAAGTAAGACAAAATAGATTAGGTAGGAGTTCTACTGGTAAGATTAGAAAGCTCTCTGACTAGAGGGATCCATTTCTTCTCCAATGTCTGTTTGGCAAAGGGCAAAATGACCTGAAAAAGTAACAACTCTTTTACATTAATGAGTGCGTGTTTTCTCCTACCCAAGCCTGGAATGTTATGTTTCCTTTTATTAAAAACTAAGAGATCATTTCAGGGTAGAGGGCTCATTTACCTAAGACTAATTAGAACACAGCAAGCTTTTCACAGTGTGGATGTTCTTTGCCCAAGAATATTAGCTGTTTATGACTCGCTTCTCTGGGGTTCTCTCTTTCATCCTACTGGGCAAAAGATTAAGGAAGTTTCAATTTGTTTTCATCTCTAATTTACAGAGGGGCTCTTTCTTTCAGGGGATATTTAAATAGGGAGTGAGATTTTCCTGGAGTTTTAAAATCACGTTTGTAAATCACCTTCATCCTCCTTATCATCCACAGTGAGATTTCTGAATTTTGACATACTTTTAATGATTTCAAACAAATCAAATTAACAATAGTAAATCCTCATTATGGCATATATATATATATATATATATATATATATCCTTAAGTGCAGTCTATATATCAAATATCAGATTACATATCTTCACACTTGTGGAGACTGCTCTGATCCCAACTCTGACAAAGAATGCTTTTCACATTTGTTATGGGAGTACTGTAGCATGCTTCAGTTTTCATCTTACCTTCTGTTATGTTCTGATTAGGGACAGAATAAATACTCAAGGTGCAGTCACTCTGAATAAATAAGTAAAGAAAGAATGAATGATACATGGATATAATTTGCAAGAACCACAAAACTCTGTGGGTGGGAATGGTCCTTCAAAGCAATCTCAGTCATAGTTAGCTAACTTGCTCTACTCTGCCCATAAAGACTAATTATCTTTGACTAATGATGCCCAAGACAATTGCTATGCATATTTTATATTGTGTGAAATTTTACTTATAATAATTGGCATAGGAAACCATTATTTATAGACAGGGCATTTTCTAATGGTATTCAATGATAATGACAGTTTAATCCCCCCTTTTCTGCCTTTTCAGATGTCTCTTTGGGTGTATAGAAGTTCTTCTAACAAAGATTAGTCTCTCTCTAGTCCTCCTAGCAATAGGAGGCTTCCAAAAGTTCCCGCTTTCTACTCACATTCACATACCAGTATCTGAGACTCTTTTATCACAAGTTGAGAAATAATTTCATTCAAGACTGGTTTTGTAAAGATGAGTTTAAAGTCTTTTATAGGTGTCTAATACTCATACCCAGAATGGTACATTCATTACCATTACTGTCCCTTTTTCACAATGGCTCATCTACCAGATATCCCAATTCCAATGCAAGATTCCCTGCCCATCCTCCAAGATAAATCCCAAATGTGGCATTCTAGATGTTCCAATAACAATGTGTCAATTTCAAGAAGATATTCAATGTGTATATTAGGAGGGATAAGTTAAGCAATCCTGTAATAATATCCACAGTATATTCTTGTTTCATACTAAGTGGGATTCTTTTTTCATTCTTATAAAATCCACTCTAAGTTGTAAACACCCTCCTCTAGAAACTGAGCTATGTGTGAGCACAAGAAGAAGACAGTAACAAGATATGAGATGTTTTTCAGTGTAAATGTAAAATCCAAAAAATAATGTACCTCACATCATTTTTATCCACAACCTACCAACCAAAACTCAGTCATATAACCTAATTAACTATAAGAAAGTCTGGAGTCTAGTCTTTTCCATAATCCTGGGAATAATACACAGCAAAATAAAGACAGAACATCCCATCCAGAAGATGTCTCACAGGAGTGCAGGTTTTGAATGTATGAACACGATTTTCTTAGATTAATTTGCTAGGACTGAGATGTTAGGTTTGTAGTAATTGAGGTCACCCCAAAAGACTGTCCCAACTGCTCAACTGTGTCACTGCAACACAAAAATAGCCACTAATTGGACAAATGGACATGGTGGTTTTCAATAAAATTTTATTTACAAATCTGGATATTTGTCCAAAAAAGCTCCTTCTGCTTTTTTAAAATTTTATTTTATAATTAATTTAATTTTACATATCAGCCATGGATTCCCCTTGTCCTAACTCCTCCCACGCTCCATTCCCCGCCTTCCCCCCAATCCACCCCCCATTCCCACCTCCTCCAAGGCAAGGTCTCCCATGGGGTTTCAGCTCAGCCTGGTACATTCAGTTGAGGCAGGTCCAGTCCCCTCCTCCCTACACCAAGGCTGAGCAAAGTGTCTCAGCATAGGCCCTACCTAGGTTCCAAAAACCCAGCTCATGCACTAAGGACAGGTCCTGGTCCCACTGCCTGGGGGCCTCCTAAATAGTTCAAGCTAATCAACTATCTCACTTATCCAGAGGGCCTGATCCAGTTCCATGGGGGCTCCTCAGCTATTGGTTCATATTTCATGTGTTTCTACTAGTTTGGCTATTTGTCCCTGTGCTTTTTCCAATCATGGTCTCAATATCTTAGGGAAGGGCTTTGATCATGTGTAGACAGAGCTCTAAGACAGAAGCAAGGATTCATAAACACACTGATGTGGGCCTGATTAAAGCCTTTTTGGGAGGGGGATGATTCACATAGATTTATTGCAAAGTGAAAATCAAACAAATGTTTGCAATATCCGTAAAAGTAAAGCCACAAGAATGAAAGTCTACAAATGTTACACCTCTTAAGAAGCTTAGAGATAGTAGTCCTCTCCTAAAACCCAATTGTGAAGTCCTTATGTGCCGTTAGCCTTTCGTAAATAAAAGATCACAGTAATTATAACAAACCAATAAAGCAACAGTTTGTAATTTGTGGTGTTTGGGAACATACTAATAAATTTCCTTGTCATTGGTATCAACTATATTTTCTTCAGCTTCTGAAACACACAGTTGCCAAAGTATATATTTATAAAAGGACTTCATATCCATTATTAATGTTTTTTCACTTTCATACTTTATACCCCACAGTTATGCTTTCCTCCGTTGCATTTAAAATGATTTAATAGCCTTCGAGATAGTAAATTCTCTACCAGTTACAATATAAGAGGACATCAAGTTTAATCTTGAAGAAAAGTGATGGGGGAAGGTTTCTAGGAGGTGCCCTTTTTTCCTTCAGAGGAGTTGCTAAAGGAAACTAGTGCTCCAAGGCAATGTGTTGGGTTAAAAAAAAACAAACTCCATAATTGCATGTATATTGGCTTATAATTTCTGCTAACAGGTTAACACTGTGGAAGGTAATTATTTCCTGGGTCAAAGACCATTCACAGTTAAAAAAAAAAGAAGAAGAAGAAGAAGAAGATGTCCTCTGTCAGTTGCTGAGTGACATGAGCTCACTCTGATTATATTATGACAATGAGATCAAAATGACTTCCAACCTTTTTGGCATCACCAAAAGTGGAAATGTACCTAAGACTGAAGCTCAGTGTATGCTGCCTCTTTTTCTCACCTATGATTATTGACTTTCTCTGTGCAGCTGCATAATTATACTCAACCCCTTGGTGATTGAAGTTGGAATCTCACCTGCTAATTACATTTGTCATGGTTCAAAAACAGACCCGTGCCAGGGAGACACCTGCAGTCTTTACTTACTGGGCACATTATGAAATTCAAAACCCCCTATTCCCACGTTCATTTTGCACCTTTCTTACAAAATTTAAATAAAAGTTTTCCAATAATAGAGTTTATAAAGAAACTTGATATAAAGCTACAATATGACTATTTTATATATTTACTGTATCTGATATGTTATTAGAGATTTTTTTGATTACCCACAATGTATGAAACTTTATTCCAAAGACAACAGTGAATATAATAAAATGAGTTGCACTCTCTGGTGTGATTAGAAAGAACTCTACAGTGGGGCATGTGTGATAAGGACTATAACTGAGGTTTAAGAAAATTATGTGACAGTGTCAAAGAGTGGCAATTATTAAATGAATTCAAATATTACTTAGAAAATTATTTAAAGTCAGGACTGAGAAAAATATCTTCCCTTAATCAATGCTGGGTACTGTGGTACTGACACCATAAACCTGAGCTCCAATTTCTTCCCAAGGAAAATAAGCACAATAATATCTGTATTATCTACTATACAAAGATACTATAAAATTAAGTGATTATTTGAAAGAACCAAGCTCTAAAAGAGTATATGAAAGAAAGAAAATACATACGCATGTGTGAACACATGCTACACACACACACACACACACACACACACACACACACATACACACGTGGTGATATTGTGTTCCCCAAAATATTGTGCATCCTAATAAACTTATCTGGGGTCAGAGAACAGAACAGGTACTAGATACAGAGGCCAAAAAATGGTGGCACACACTCCTTTAATCCTAGCATTACAGAGGCAGAGATCCATCTGGATCTCTGTGAGTTCAAAGCCACACTGCAAACAGCCAGGCATGATGACTCATGCCTTTAATCCCAGGAAGTGATGACAGAAAGCAGAAAGGTATATAAGGAGTGAAAACCAGGAACTAGAACCTGGTTAAGCTTTTAGGCTTTTGAGTCGCAGTTCAGTTGAGATTCATTCCAGATGAGGACTCAGAGGCTTCCAGTCTGAGGAAACGAGATCAGCCGAGGAATTGGCGAGGTCAGGTTAACTGTGACTAGTTCTGTTTCTCTGATCTTTCAGCATTCACCCCAATACCTTGTCCGAGGTTTGTTTTTATTAATAAGACCTTTTAAGATTCGTGTTACA
>CABHPQ010143275.1:0-18331 GCA_902168405.1 Peromyscus aztecus | reverse complement strand
CCCTTTCATTCCGTCTGCCACCAGGAAACTCTCTTCTGAACCCATCATTTGTAGAAGATATTGTTGAAGGCAGGTGCAGGCTCTGCTTTCTTCTTGCTCTGCTGCACTGGTTTCCTTGCCATGGATCCACTTAGCAGTAGAGGGTACTGGTGAATATTTTATTTAATTATCCAGAAGAAAATGAGATCAATTCGTAGCAATTTTTCTTTTTCTTTTTTTTCTTTCTTATTTATTTATTTTTATTTTATATTATTATTATTTTTTCTTTTGAGACAGGGTTTCTCTGTGTATTCCTGGCTGTCCTGGAACTGCAATTTTTCTTAATATCATTTGTATTCCAAAGCAGGTTTTGATAGTTTGTCAAGGTAAAATAAAAGTCAAAGATAAATTGAAGTATATGAACTCTGCAGTCTGGGTAAATGAAGAGAAGTCTTTTGCCAGAGTGATAATGCCACACAATCTTTTAGGTTTCAATACTGCAAATGTAAAAGAAAGAGTGTGGAGAAGAGAAGGAGAAGAAGGAGAAAGAGAAGAAGGAGGAGGAGGCAGAGGAGGAGGAGCAGCATAGGGGATTTCAAGCAAACTATAGGACTTTGTTCAACTTCCATATGGCAAAATTCTTCTATTCAAAGAATAACTGGATTTTCTACCACAGAACAGATGATTGGAGCTCTAACTATTCAAGATCTGGGGAATTTAAATACAAAGTATTCTACACAGGATACTCTGGAATTAAGCAAAAGACAATTTCTACATTTTTTTTCTCTTATGAAGAAAAATGTTAGAGGGATGTTAGCAATGACGGAAGCATGAGACACTGGAGTCATTCTAGTATGACACTTGTATGTAAAGTGATGATAAGCATGACTATGATCATGAAAGAAAAGGAGGAAGAAAGTAAAGGAATGGAAAAGGACAGGATAAAAGAATCATGAAGAAAATAGACAGAGAAGAGGAACAGGGAAAAGAAAAATTGCCTATCATTGGGGTAAATTTAAGGTTCATCAACATCCCACAAGGCAAATATCATCACACTATAGACAATGAAACTGTGGCTCGGACAAGTGGACAAGAGAAGAGAAGAACAGGCATTCAAACTTGAAAACATGTGTCTTCTTGGTTCTGACACTCTTATTGTATCATGTGCTGTTAAGACTGTGCAAGATACACTACATGAATGCAAAATACTTGGCACAAAGTAATCATTCAATTATGGCTATCCCTCCTTGGATTCCACACTGCACAGACTGTATAAGGCCTATATGTACTATTTCGCACATCGGAAACATGACTATTTTATTTTTAGCACTGAAGAAAAAAATGTCTATGTAGGTTTATTTGAACCACTTTAATACTGATAACTATAAAGTAAAATAGCATAAATAGATTTTTCTGACTTGGATAACAGTTCTTCTAACTTTGAATAAAAATCAATTTGTTAGTGAAAAAAATCCTAAATTTTCATTTTCTACTGCTTAGTATTATATATAGTTTTAGGGGATCATTTAACATTTTTAGCTTTAGGTTTTCACTCATTGTTAGAAAGCAAACAATAATAAGCAACTTGCAAAAATAAGGTGAAAATTAACTAAGACAAAGCTTCAATCCAAAAGCACAAGTTGAGGATTTGAAAAAAGAACTTCTTGCTATCCATGAGCTAAAAGCATAGGTCCTTCCTAGCTTCATACCCAGATTGCTATATAATAATACAAAAAAATCATATATATAATCTTAAACTGTGATAGCTTACATTTTTAATTATCTTTAACAAAAAATGCTAGAATATGTCTTTTGTGGAGAGTCTTTAGAAAAAAGTTCTTTTGACCTACTCTAAAAATATTAAATAGATGGTGCTGTCATTTGAGAGCATAAAGGATTTTATGTTTATTGATGTAATATGCTTGAAAAAGACAGAGATGTTAGAAATGACATCAGTCATCAATGGCTTTTGGCATAGTCCCAACTCTCCCATATTTCAGCATGTAATAAAACTATGTTTATTGGCTTGCACAGGGCGCTATATCCAGCTGGGATGATAAGTTGTATGGGGGTGGATTACCTGCTTGCTACCTTGCAAACTCCCTTATTCCCCGGTTTTGTTAATAGCAACATCTATAAAGAGGAGCAACATCATACCAAGACCCTGAGACTATCACTTCTGTGACCTGCAAGGACTATATTGCAAGAAGACTATGGAATTTTTCTTTCTTAACTCCTCCTGAATGATCATAGTTAGTTAACAAAACAAACATTCTAGAAGTTTATGTGTGGAAATAACTAGATTTTTCTTCTTAATGATAAGCAAGAATCTTGATTTGTTTTTTTTTCTTTTAAAACAGTGAAAGTGTGTGTGTGTGTGTGTGTGTGTGTATGTGTGTGTGTGTGTGTCCTCATTTCCAATTTTCTTTTTTGAATCAACTGACCTTGACAACACTTATACATAATAAGGATGCAATTCTACTTAATAACACAAAAGGAAATAGATATCAACATTCAGTTAAAAAGGTTAAAAGAGAAAATATAAATCAATATTTACTTTTATGAGGATATGAGGAAGCCTTGAGAGAATGTATAAGGAGTGGAAGAAGTCCTAAATGAATGCATATTTTGACATGGGCACAGGCATGTCAAGGACCAAGGACTTGGACCCATGGGAAACTGGGAAAGCCTTTCCCCTGGTCAAGATCAGAAAGGCAAAGCCTTGGTCCAAGTACTAGTGTTCACACACACACAAAAGGCAAAGTTCTTGGTTCAAGTACTAGTGTTTACAAATGATTAACTAGTGTGTGTATAAACTAGCAATTACAGCTTCCTCGTCCTGGATGCCTACAGCTGGAGACTGCTCACCTACAATGTCCTCCTATAGGGACTAGCTAATTCCTTTCCTTGTTCTGGACACAACAAACACGGTGAGGTTCTGGGTTGTTTTGATAGTTGGTGTCACTCTATCCATCGAAGTGCAGATAGCCCCCCAGACCCCAGCTTTTCTACACGTATGTCTTTATGCACGTCCTCTCTTCTTTGCTTTGCAACCCCTACTTAGATATCCTAGTCTGGTCAAGGCACTGAGCTATACTGGCTGAGGTATACAATCTTAGATTTTCAGACGAGTGTTCTTAAAAAACATCATGCAATTCATACTCTAAGTTCAATACCAAGGAATTTAGAGAAATCTATATAGATATAGCATTCACTATTTCATACATACAAAGCAAAATTAATAAGACATAGTTCAATGATAGGGTAGTAAGGAGAATGTTACACTTGACTTGGAGGTAAATATTACTTTTATTTTTTCTTATATATAGATAATTTTAAAAATAATTTTAAATGACCAAATACGTATTATATTAGACTTCAATAAAAGCTGAACACGGTAAAAACATCTCAATAAATATTTTTATTTCAAATTGATAGGACACATTATTACCATATAAGGCATCAAATGCCATGAGAAAGAAGCCCATCATCTTCCATGACTGCCTTTATAATATCAAAAAATACACAATCAACATCAAGTACTTTCAGTTGGCAAGAACAATAGGATGAAAAGCCAGGAAAGAATCACAGAGACATACACAGCAGAGGAAGATCCATCTTTGTCTCCTTACTCAAATTGGTTTGCAGTCTGTGTAAGAAGCAATCAGATAGCAGTGAGAAGTGAGACCACAGGGGAATCCCTAAACTTGGGAGCCAAAGACAGTGCTGTACATATTTCTAGGGAAGAAAATATTAATTCAAGATAAAATAATTTATAAACATTCCACACACTTATGAGCTTGTAATTGAAAGGTTAAAAATAAATCAAAAAAAGCATTTGTAGGGCTCTGAACAAACAAAACAGGTTTATGTTCTTACAGCATTTCATTCTGAGGTTGATTCCAAATTCTTTATTAGTTACCCATGAAAGACTTCTTGTTCATAAAATTAACGTTAAGGCATGCCAAATTCCAATAAGATGATTAGTCTAACAATAGCTTACGAATATTAAGGTTCTGTACCCTAACATATACACAGGCTTCTACACAGCAACCTGCATACTTAACTAACAAAAGCCATGATTATGCTTTTAAGTTAAGTCATGGATTTTTGGAAGCAATTCTGTGTATTTGTACTAGCACCTTCCCTTTCGATAATGTTGATGTCAGTGAGGCAAATCAATTCCAAAGTTATATGCCCATAAAAACTAAAAGAGAGATTTTACAGAATATTATGTGGACCATAAAATGATATAGCTGAAAGGAGTCTGCAAGTCAACACTGTTAATTATCCATCTTATGAGTTCCTGAGAAAAGCCTATTGAGACTTCATTTTAATTCTCATCATGGTCACTGTTTATGCCCAGTTTGAGAAAAGCTAAAGCCATTCCAGAAAACTGTAAGGATGTGTCTTGTTCTGTGGTGCATTTAGATCTAGGGGATAACATTGCATCTTGCTGCCACATGGGAACCGCTGACAAACGTTGTGACTCTCTTTTGTCAGGCCACATTTTTGTGGGAGCTTGAGTTGCTGCAGTAGAATCAGATATTCAGACTGGAAAATCTTCTAACAGATACATAGATGTTTTCCCTGTTGCTCTGACCATTAATCCAGATAAGAGTTTCATATGTGTACACACTTGAGAGACAAAGACTAGAATGTTCATTGTGTAATTGCTTAGAATGTTTTCTTATTGTAAAGAAACTTAAAAGAAAACAAATATATATATATATATATATATATATATATATATGTGTGTGTGTGTGTGTGTGTGTGTGTGTGTGTGTGTTCAGATCCTTAATTCTTGATATAAAATTATCATGGTGCACTTTCACTAATTTGACTTCACTCTAGGGACAAAGGAAGGGATGGCACAAAAATGTTGGTATGGCAGTTTGTTTACATTTGAGCCTTGAAAGGATATGTGTTAGCCAGGGTCAAACTTGGCCTCAAAACAGATTTTTAAAAAGGGAGATGATGGGCTCAGGTGTTTTAAGTTTTTGATATCAAGGTAAATATCTGGGTATTACAGAATTAAGGGACCCAGCAGTCACATGGGTGAAAACACCCAGGCCAGAGAGAACTTGATGGTTCCCAGCTGCCTGCTGTTCTTCTAAATCATAGAATTAGTACCTAGCAAGAAGGTGGGAAAGACAACAGCTTCACATGAAGGGCCAGCACATCATATTGCATGGTCACATCAGGCGCTCCAAATGGCTAGCAGGGAAAGAGCATTGCAAAGAGCCACACAAACTCTACAGCAGTTTCCAGTGCCCCCCAAGGGGACAGATTATCAGAAATATTAGGAAGCCTACGCTGTCCGTTAATTGCGTGAAGCTTCCACAGATAACAACTGGTACCATGTGGAAGAGATCTCCACAAAGCCCAAGAAAGATCCAAGATCAACAGCATTGCCTCAGTCTATTCAATGTCTGGTTTCTCACATGGCCAGGCCAAAGCAATTCTAGTACCCAAACTGCTTTGGATTGTATTGAGATCAATGGTGCCGAAAGTTCAGAATTTTTCTTTGTCGGTATTACCTTTATCTTTGTTGTTATTTTCTTGCAGTGCAGAGGGCTTGACTTGGGGTCTCACACATGCTAGGCAAGCGCTGTACCCTGAGCCATGTCCATATTCCTCAGCTTCATTTTAAAATCAAGAAATCATCTCAAAGACAGGTACTAACAGAAGGGGTGAGGGCAACACAAATATTATGCCTGGGGGAAAGCAGATAAAGGTAATTATTAGAATTACATCAGAACAGCCTAAAGAAAGCGTCCGGGTAATTTTCTCAATTGGTCCCTTTGGGTGTAATGGCCTTCCCTCGTATCACCAGAACCTGGTGTCATGCTCTCTGTGTTTGAGCAGTTTGAAATAATGTGGAAATGAGCATTTGCTTACTTTCAATTTAGAATCTTCTTTTCTGAAAAGGCATTTTAAAAAGTGCTGCCTTTAGAATGTATCTCTACGATTTAGTAGCGTAGTGAGTTCATTAACTTTTCTTGTACTGAAGAACTCTGGCTTTTTTTTCCTTATCATTAGTTTTATAGGATTGAAAGGACAGCCTTCATGTTTAATTTCAAGCTCATCAAGAATGGAAAATTGGACCACAAATTAGCGCTGTGTAATTTGCTATGAAACTAATTAATTATGGTTTACAAATAGATAAAAACAAAATTCAAAGATCTCATATAAATAAACATGAAAAGTTTATTATTTTTTTGAGATTGTCTCACTCTATATTCCAGGCTATCTTGGAACCCACTATGTAGTCTAAGCTGGCCTTGACCTTGCATTGATCTTCCTGCTTCAGCCTCTCAAGTGTCAGAATCAAGGCATGACTCACCAGGCCTGGCATTAAACTGGTTTAAATTTTATTTTACAAATTTTGTTGTTGCAGTTTGAACCCAGCTCAGATCTACTCACTCATGGAGATAGACTACTCCCTTCTTACTGCAACATCTCCAAAGTGGTTCCTCAAGCAGACTAGGAATCAAAAATGAATAAACCTCCAAAAGGTAAAGTTTAAATTTCTGGGAAGCTGCCTTCAGCACAGATGACCTGAGAGTCACAGAGAAACAGAGCACAAAGGACTAGCTACAACAATCAAAATACATGTTCTTTCTCATGCTTCGTGTCTCAGTAAGCCAGCACTTCATGGTCAAATACTTTATTCTACAGGGTGAGGCAATGGGGCTACAGATAGAGTTTCCACACTTTCCTTACTTTTCCCTAAGAATTCTGTGACATGCTTGCCATCCCCACCTCATCCACCACTATTGTGTTTTCCTTTAACTTGTAATAAAGGTAACTCAACAAATTGCTCTGATAACTCATTCATATAGATACAGAAACTCATATAGTTCACCCATAGCCCTCAGTAACAACACAGGTGTCTACATTAGACTTTGTTAAGCTTAAGAATCTCCAACAAAATTCCTTTCTCACTAGCTCATCCTTTCACTCACACCCATTCCTGGCTCCAGTCCTCTTTAAGAACGAACTCATTTTGTACTAATAAAACACCTAAGTGGAAGGGTGCAGGTCACTTCAAGGAACATCAGTGCAATACAGATCTTTCTTAGGCTGCATTTCCCATCTCTTTCCTGACCACCTTGCCCACAGAACCTCTCACAGACTGAACATTTCACTTTATGAGGGGAGAACATGGTCCTCAAGGGTCGGAAGTAGGTTTTCAGGATGATCTCTAGACCTTGTCAAAGGGAGTCAGGATAGTGATGAACACAACTCCCACTAAATGAATGAGTTTGATTTTTCTCTTTACCGTATAAGATTTTGGCTATAGGTTTAAGGACCTTTTAAGTAATGACTTATACTAGGCATAGTTCCCAGGAGTCTAGCTGCAATTATACTGGAGGTTTTCTCCAAACCACCACCACAAAATATCACCTGGGGCGCATACCAGGCCTGCTCATGACTTAGACCTGTCTAAAAGTTTGGCTGCCAGAAGATATGTCTTTAAAGTGTAATACTTTGCCACACATGTATGAGAAGTAAAGATTTCAAGGGCACAGGTCATCAGGCTGAAGGCAAATCCACAAGGAAACAAAGTATATATCAACAACTACTCTACTTCATTGGGAAAAAAGGCTTCAGGAAAACACCTTATGTTAACAGTTAACCTCACATGGGTCTGAAGATGACTTATATCATTTTCTTTATAAGAAGGTACATATTAATGATGTAGTTGTCATTTCTAAACACAGTAATATTTTAAAATATAGTATTTTATAGCTTTTAAAAAATAACCATTATCTTTAAGTTTCAAAACATTCACACTCCCAAAGTCTGCATTTTAGTGTTTAGTCAAATTACAGGAATAAAATTTTAGCAAGAAAATGGAAAAGCACTTTGGGAATTAAATGTAAGCTTTGCTATTTAATTAGTGCTTGTGTTTCACAGAATAGATTGCCACATGATCCCATTGTGCAGGAGCCCTTCTAGTACCCAATAATAATATCCATGTTTATGTAAAAAGAAAATACTTGTATATTAGGTCAGTGGAAGTATTTTGCTATAGAAATAGAAATTCATAGTCATTACAGGTGAATTAGTTTTCAGTTTGCAGTAAGTCAGGAATAGATGGCCATCTATGGTTTCTTTTACATCTTACACAGGTTTTCTTAATAAAAGATCCATGGAAACAGAACACTGGCTGGCTTTTGGGATGTGAAAAACAACAATAACAACAACAAAGGATAACTTTTCTTGCCAAACAAATAAAGGACTGATTTAATTTTTTCACAACAAACATATAGTTGTCTCTCAAGAAGTTCAGAATTAACTCTGTACAGCAAGGGCATCTTCCTCCACCAAGGACAGTTCCAAGGTGTTTTCATTAGTGCTGGTTTTCATCCTGAAGTTGAAAGAACCGTAGAGTTTTGCAGACTCTTTGGAAGAGGCAAACCTGTTTCGACGATAGAGCTCCCCCTTCCACATAGACATCATCAGCAAGCATGAGAGGACGACTCCCCCGAGTGTGAGGAGGCAGAGCCCAGCTATCACACAGCGGTCCAGGTGTGCGCCTAGCCTCGCACTCTCCTTTTCTAGGCGCTCCATCTCCCGGGCTGCCACGGTATTGGGATCCACTGTCACCTCCCGAGGGACAATGTATGAAATGATCACCAGCAAGATACCAGTGACCAAGAACAAGATGGCACTGATGAAACCATAGTCTATGGACTTCCCTGAAGATGTGGCTTCTGAGCTTGTGTCGTCCTCGTCTTCAGATATCAAAGACATGGCAGCCTCATGGGACCACTCATTAGGGTTTCCCCAGCCGAGATCGCCAGGGTGGTGACTGCCTTTTGCTGATGGGGATCTCTGACTTCTCTGTTCTAAGTTGACATTCTCATCCACATAAGTAAAAGACGTTTCTAGTTCCTGGCTGCAACAATTGCAGACTTTACGGTCTGCCATTACTTGGTTGTTCCCTGACTCAGGAGGTCCTGGCGGGAAAAAGCTTGGCTGGATAGCATTGTCTTGGAGCAAGGAGGTTGGGGATGCTGGAGAAGAGCTAAGTCTAGACACTTCCACCACAGCTGCTCCTGGTGTGGCTATAGAGTTTTTCTGAGAGCAAAGAGCCTCTCTGATGGCTGCTTCCTCTCCTTGGTCACCAAAAGTCCCTCCTGAACTCCAGTCCACAGCATTGCACAGGTCCTCTGGTCTGTTCCTCTTAGTCAGGGAGTGGAGCTCCATGGGAGCGGGCTAGAATTCCTGTAGCAATTTCCAGAAATTCTTCCAGTGGCAACACAGTTAGATAAGGACCCAGCAGAATCTAAGCCCGTGCTGTAGAGAGGCCTGCTCCTCTGGTCCCCATTTCCTTTATAGTCATGGCTGGTTAAGGACACCTTAACCTCAGTTCCTCATGAGAGGGACACACATGAGAAAGGGAACCTGGTGACAGAAGAGCGTGGAAAGGGTAAATCTCTGACTTGTCACAGGGTTAGCAGGGAGAAACTCAGGTCAGGGAAGAAAAGGAGCAAGGAGGAAGTGGCAGTATCTCTGGAGAGAGCACACTGCCGTCACCAAGCCAAATTTATCCAGGGACTCACACGTTCCCGTGACAGAATCCCTCAAACGAGAAGGCAAGTTTCCTGTAGAAAGACACAAATGAGAAAGGCAGGGCCCTCTTTAGCAGAGTTGCCGGATTTCTGGAGTTCTCTAGCAAGTGCAGACTTCTTAACAATTCAATTAGAGTGCATGTTTATACTCCAGTTCGGAATAGATTCTAATACAGATTAGCTTTAATGAATGTATGCTCCTATCAGCTGGGTGCGGTTGAATCAGCATCTTGACTTAGCAGCTATGAAGTGAATGAAAAGGATGACTTAATCAGCCAGTGACCAAAAGAGGAATCAGGACTAGTGATTCTCTGATTCATGTATCTAGTAACTCACTACACACAGCCCTGGGCCCTGTGTTAATATAATATAGCCTTATGCTCTTCTCTGTTTAAATCCACTCCCTGTTCCACAGGGGCGGTTCACACACTTCACTGTGGTCTCTGCAAAACGCAGTGAGCCAGCCCACTTCACGCATATGTACTACGTGTTCCCGTTGAGTGCCTGCTGCTCCCACTCACAAAGTCTCGGTGGGTCTGAGTTACTTCTCCGCCCTACAGTTTGCTAACATACAAGCACAAGAAAGTAGCTCCCCGGGGGCTGGACCTGCCTGGGCTGAGTCCACCAGGTCGATCTCAATCCTCGGGGGAGTCTTTGCCTCAGAGGAGATGGAAATGGGGGGTGGGCCGGGGGGGGGGGCGGGGCGGGAGGAGGGAGAACGGGGGAATCTATGGCTGATATGTAAAATTGAATTGTGTTATAAAATAAAATAAATTCAAAAAAAAAAAAAAAAGAAAGTAGCTCCCCGGACGTGTTTACAAACTCGATGTACGAGTAAGTTGAGGGGGTAAAAAAGAATGATAAACAAATAGCATTGAATCAAGACAAAGAAGGGAGAAGCAGTTTCCAGAGCTACAGCTGAAGCTCTGCATCCATGGCGCTCCCTCACCTCTGCTCGCCCCGATGGGATGGAACTCTGTGTTGAACAGAAAGCCAGGAAGCCATCTGCGCATCTACTCCTCTGTTAGCTTCCTGGGGAATAAAAATTCACTCTCCAGTCCCAACAAATACAGGGGGCTTAGTCAAGGACTCCCTTTGTTTTTTATTACAATCCAGAGTGGTGATTAACTTTAACCCATGGCTGGAGGATTATGAATCGAAATCCCCAACTCCAGCAGCTGGTAACAGAGGTACACAAACAAGCAAGCCTCACCTAAGACAGCCAAGCAACTCCCAGAAAAGAAAAGAAAACCGACATGTTTTCTGCTGTACTTCAAAGTCCCCCATCCTCCTGTCCACTGAAAATACAAAAAGTGAGACAACAACAAACACAAAACAAACCCACAGTGCTAAGTGCAAAAAACCTTAACTGGATCAGTGTTCCTTCAGCAAGTGGACAAGTCCCTACTGAAGGATCCTTCAATGAAGGAAGTGATGGGAACCGGTTTCATCAATTACCGAAAAGAAACACTCACAGATGGATCCCTCAGGCATGAGTCGCTCTGATTAACCTTTGGCACAATTAACTAATCATATTAGACTCCTTTAGATAAAATCGGCAGGGTCCCTTACGAGACTTCCAATTTATAACAAAGCAGAGAGATATTAATTCTCTCTCTCTCTCTCTCTCTCTCTCTCTCTCTCTCTCTCTCTCTCTCTCTCTCTCTCTCTCGGAAGAAGAGAGAGAGAGACTCACTAACTGTACAGTCGATTTGCAGATCTGTATTCTCAGGTTTCCAGCCTCAGTGGATGACGGATAATCCCAGGGGACCAGCTAAAAGGTCTCTTCTTCCCTCCCCCTATTTTTCCCCACTCTGATCTGTTTAAAAGCCCAGTTAATGAGATTGCACCTCCAAAGCAGGGGGCAGCGTTTTCCCTAGTCCGCTGATCCTCAATTAAAGGCAGTAAAATATGGACAGAACTGACAGGGGCAAGGCTAGTCCGCAGGAGACCACCTAAGGATGTGGGATGCGGGATGCAGGATGAGCGCACTGCACTGGGTTTACAGGACCCGCTGCTAGCACCCGGCAGGGGAGCCCCCAACAGGCTGCGGGATCAATCAGTTCTCCTGGCGAACTCTTGGCCCATCAAGGCACCTGCAGTCTGGCTGCGGCCGCTGAGGTCCTGCAGGCACCTAGTGCGGGGAGTGGGGATGCGTGCCCCAGCTCCTTCTAGCTCCAGGCTCCGGCTCTCTCTCTCTCTCCACTCCGCTTGCTTCTTCCCCATCCCACTCTCTGCCACTCACCTTCTGCTTCGGCTACCAGGTGAAGCTGGAGCGGGAGCACTCGCGTCCGCGTGGCTCCCAGAGAAAGTCCGCTATTCCCCAGCCGCAGCACTTGTAGCCAGTGTTCCCTGCTGGGTTTCGCTGGGTGGGCGGCGCCCGCCGAGTCCGGCTGGGCGGGGCAGGGCGGGGCGGGGTGCTCCCTTTTGCTGAGCATCCCGGGAGATGTAGTTCAGAAGAGGTCCTTACATCCCTCCCATTCGCTTTGTCCCGTACCTCCAGGATTTTGTTCTTCTGGAAAATAGTTACTTCCATCCACGCACGCATTTACCTGCTTGGACCTTCAAGCTCTGGCCTCTCTAAGATGAGTGTGTTTCCCTTCCCTCCCCAGCGGCCCCCCCCCCCCCCCCCCCCCCCCCCCCCCCATCCTCCCAGCCTCAAGTGCAGCCACAGGATTCAGGAGGAGGACTGGGGAAACAAGCTTCACATTTAGTTCCAACTGTGTGCCAAGCAATTTGCATATTTTGTCATATTTAATAGTCAAAACACATTTTCAAAGTAGATTTTGTCAGTCTTCTTTTTAAAACGAGGAAGAAGACCCACAGGGATTCAGTGCTTCCCCCGCCCACAACCAAGATTACAAACTCAATAATTAGTAGCTTTTGAAATAGTATCCAGAGTGTGGTTCCACAGTCATCGCCTTTCCCATAAAATAGGTAGCATTGTGAACATCAAGAGTAACAGTGTCCTGTTCTCCAGTGTAACCCCTGCATTTACTGTTGCATCTTGTATCTGCTGAAGGTATACGAAATTGGAAAATCGGAGAACAAAAAAAGCAGTATTCTTTATTGCCAGGCCCTTTTCTACGTATTTTATTTAGCTCATTTAAGGCATTCAACTTTAGAGGTACTGTAACAGCCCTTAACTTTACAGAATATCTGGATTATAAAACAGTAGTCAAACCCACACCGTTGGTAGTCAATAAAATCTAAGTATTATGCTATACTAACTGACTGTGGGTGGGCAGTGCCTGAGAGAAGGGTCAGGTTTGGCTAGGAAAATTCATGGTTGAAGCTCCCGAGGTTGTGGCTCTCAAGATAGGACAAGCTAACTTCTTTAGGTAACAACGCCCCCCCTCCCGTTTTTTTTTTTTTTAACCAGAGCAGACTTTAACATCCTACAGCAACACATCTTGGAAATGTGCATTTTGTGGACCATCTCCAGTTGTCTGGCACCTCCTCTGGAGTGATTTACGATCATTGATTGATTCCATCTAAGGAGCAAAGGATGACAGTATCTGTGGCATTTTCTGCTTGCAAGAGACTCACATAAATGCTGCAGTCACTTGAGAGACAGGTCAGCGTCCTCAAGTGACACAGCAAATGATAACTATCCTATTTATTTTACTTCACAAACATGTGACAAAAGCCATTCGAAGGGTTCCACAGACTTCTTAAAATCCAGCCTCTTTGAAATCTGTTTGTCCCACAATTTTATTGTAACTCGTTACACTACTAGTTTTGGAAATGTGCACTATGACTTCCTTGGCTCACTATTCTGTTTCCCAGCAAGAATATATTTTCTCTGTTCCTCTATCCAACTCATCTTTCCAAGACACACTTGACAACCTTATTTATGAGGGAACCTGTCAGTACTATATATTGGAAAAGGAACCCAAACACACTGTAGGTGTCCACAAGGGGACAACTAAGATGTCAAAAATATCTTGAGCTGTTGTTAGATAAAGAGGTGCAGCGGGGACTTGGGGTATTTAATCAAAGGAAGAGACTGGGGCAGTATAAAAACTAGCTTTAGGTTAAAGTTAATAACATCAAATGTATTTCACCTCATGGTTTTACAAGGGAAATTAGAACCATTGACAGTAATAGTATCTATTAATGTTAATATGTTACCACTGTAGATGTTGATGCTTTGTAAGGAGTGCAGGGTTTTGCCACTTTTTTTCATGGAAGTCATGTGTAAGAGGTAAAACACAGGTGTAAACATAGAGGCTTCTCATGACAGTCACCCCTAGGCTGCAGCATCTTGGGAGCCTACAGGAAAACTTTGTGGGCTCATGGATTAGGTAAGCCATTATCCTCATTTAGACACTGGTGCACCTCAGATGTTGGGGCACACAGACTGGGAAGTTCTATCAGGTTTAATTAAGAGACTGATTTGGCATTTGATTCAAGTAAGGACATTCTATTAGTTTGGCATGAAATGTCTCAGAAACGTGAATTATATACTATTGGAGAGACTTCATTTTTAAAAAAAGGCAGAAGCATTTATTAGCAGTGTTAAAGGAGGGATTTGTTTAATTAGATTATGCAACCTCTGTGGTCTCCCTGATGAACTAATTCTAATCTATATGTCTTACGTGAGGTATTTCCCATCTAGGCCAGCTCCAGAGGAATCCATATCCTGTAAGTTTGTCAACGCTGGGATTTTAAATATTTATTAGCCACTATCTTGTGACATTTGTTGAAGGTAACTACTAAATGTTGTTTAACCTATGACTTAGGCATTTGAACATTGAATGGCGACTGTGCACACCTAAGATCACTATTGACGTGTTGAACATCTTACACGATACAGAAAGTTCAGTCTTTCTCTTTCATTCAGTGAAGTCAGATGACAAACTCAATTGAGACTTGAGATGATTATCAGTTATTCTCTCATTCCCCATACTCATCACACTCACATAAAATAAAACAAAGCACTAGGCTCCACATTTTCTTTAACATTAAAAAGTTAATTTAGGGGCTGGAGAGATGGCTCAGTGGTTAAGCACACTTGCTGTGCTTGCAGAGAACCTGAGTTCAATTCACAGAACTCACATGGCAGCCCACAACCATCCACAGATCCAGGTCTAGGAAACCTGACTCCCTTCTGACCCCCACAGGTCCCAGGCATGCATGTAGCTCACAGACATGCAAGCAAAATGCTGATACACATAAAATAAAATAGGTAAATCCAAGCAAAAATTTAGTTGATTCTTTGTCAATATACCACAAAATTTCCTTCAGAATGTTGCAGAGAAAAGTAGCAAAGGAGAATTGACTGAGTTCCTGAAAGACGAACTGTTCCACTGGCTAGTAAAACATCCCCACACCCAGTCTCCATTACGCACTGCCATATCTAAAACATTCCCCAAAGCCTGGTTCTAGAACTTCTTTTCTCGGTCAACATCCTAAACTTCTTCCTATTTGACACTATAGTGGTATAATTCACTTTCCTTTAAACTGACATTTTATATATGAAAAAGTACTTCATGTATACTTTACATTGCTTTCTATGTGTTCTTCCTTCCAAAATTAAACTTAGCTTCCCTGAAAAACCGCCTTTTTTGTTAGAATCAATGAGCATGCAGTGGCCTTAATTAAGTGATGGCATTAAGAATCTATACAATGATTTCTATTTTACATAAATTTTAATATGTCTCATATTTACTCTGGTATTGGAGGAACAATCATTATTATGCTAGATTAACTAGTAATAAAATAGATTCTGAGTAAATTGACTAAATTAAGAGTAGTCCTTGGGGCTGTTAACAACTAGCCTCTTATAGTAATTACAAAGGAAGTCATCAAATTTACTCTCCTCAGACAAAATGATAAGGACTAATTGCACATAAACTTCCTTAGAGGACTTAATGTTTTCATGAGATGCTGAGCAGTGGAAAAGGGAAAAAGATGATTTCTGGATAGTTTGGTTAAAGTTTGGAAATAGTCCAAGGAGTATGACTGATTTCATACTGCAAGTCGATGCTTCTAAGTTATAGAAGACTGATGACATCCAGAATTTAAGGTGAGATCTCATTTATTAGGAAAACTATATGAATTAAAAAAATTATTAAATTGTAAATTTAATACATGTGTTTACAGTAGCTGAACGTGCTTGTTAAATAAGATCTGTGGCTGATGCTGACAATAGCAGATTCTGAGAGTCAGTGTTTTTCCCAACAGACAGAGTTCCCCCTAGCTACTCAAAGTCTCCTCCTCCTCCTCCTCCTCCTCCTCCTCCTCATCCTTCTTCTTCCTCCTTCTCCTCCTCCTTCTTCTCCATCTCTTCCTCCTCCTTCTCTTGAGTTAATTTAGATTTCAAGAAAAGAAGCCACGTCTCCCAATTTTTATTCAGTAATTTTTTAAACACTGGCTGAATTGAAGAAAGCTGTAACTGTGAGAAACATTTGAGTATCAGAAATTCAAGAAGTTTATACACATCTTCTATTGAGTATAAGTTGGAAATCTGGAGAAAAATATGAGATGTCCCTTCCTTGAATATTTACAAAGTTACTAGAGTTACATTATTAGGCTAAAATCCAGAGGACAAAGGTCAGAAGGGCAAGCAAGCCCCTAGAGCTTTATTTTATATAGATTGTTAGATGAGTCCAGAGGGGACAGTGGGAGACCTAGGGGCTAAGGAGAGGGGTCAGATGGGGTCTTGACCTCACCAAGGAATGGAGCTATAATAAATCTTTTTTATTCCCCCAACATTGGTTTCAACCCTGAAATACTTCCTTCTAGAAGTGTGAACCAGAAGTCAGTCAGGCCCTCACAGGAAATGCTCCCCGCTTCATGAATTTCCCTAAAATTTAACTCAAGTGAGTCTAAAATGCTAGGAAACAACTTTCCTAGCAGAAGAGAGTTAGATGTCATCCACCAAAATGAAAGCATCATTTTCAACCAGTTTTAACAGTTTGTAAATTTAAAAAAATAACCATGGAGAAAAACAACATCTAAAGGTTACATATTATTTGAATTCATACATATATAAGACCATATAATCCATATGTGTTAATTTATGCCTATCAATTTTTAAATAAAAGATATGGATGTGGATAATGCTGTCTGGCAGAATTGAGGATGGAATGTGAGTTGTATGTCACTATGAAAGGGTAATAGGAGAAAGATTTGTTTGGTGTTACAAAAGCTTTATACCTCAAGTAAAATCATGTACAGGTTGGTGTCTAAGTATTCAAAACATGTATGGAGAAGGAACAGCATCACGACTAAGAAATAAACTGACATTTAAAGCCACAGTGAAATGATACACTCATCCACCAGAATGAATGTCAAAACGACGAACAACATGAGATTTTAGTAATTTACAAAGCAAACAAAACCATATATACTGAATAAGGGGGATGGACGTAAAATGAAGCAATCACTTCTGAAAACTCAGTTAATTACAAAAGTTAAGCATGATCCAGAAATATCCTCCTAGATTTTACTCTACGGAATGTATGTACATGGTTTAATGCCAAAACTTGTGCAAGAAACTGTCAACCATCAACAGGACAGGTAAATATATTACAGAATATTTATTTGCACATTGAAATACATACAATGAGTGAACTAGAGTTGTATCCAAAATGGATAAATCTCACAACCATAATTACGAAGTACAGAGGAAGTTTGCTTGTATTTATAAAGAAGATGATTTTTTTCTAAGCAAATTTTAGAAACACTGAGACCCTGGACTAAGTGCCTTAATAGTTAATTTACAGCTCATGAGAAGTGAGAGAACTACAAAATGATGTTCCTCAATAATAGACATTTGAATTCCAGAACTTAGTGTTTTAGAAGTGTCATTTAGAGCCTTTTAGTAGGAAGAACTGGAGACAGCCAGGCTTGTTTAACACTGGGAAATGTATTTATGACTTAAAAAAGGCTTGAGAACCCAGGATTCTTGTGTCCAAGGAGTAAAGTTCATTTTCCTGACCATTTGTTTTGGGGGTGAAGAAGAAACATGCTGTTGTTTTCAATGTAAGCAGATAATATAAAATTTCCTTTACTTCTCACCTAAAATAAAGACTCCGAAGATTGCATGCACAGCAGAACTCTGTTAGCTTCCTGTCACTGTAACAAATACTGGAGGTAATCAAGTTGTAAAGAGAATTGTTTTTTGTTGATCCAGCTTTGGAAGTTTCAGTCTATGACTGTGGTCCCCATTACCTTGGGTCCTATGGTAGTCCAGCACATCACAGGGCATGGTAGAATAAAGAAGTTAAACTTACAGCTAGAAGAGAAACAGTGAAAAAGAAAAATTTTATTTAAGCCCTCTTTGGTTTGTAATTTTAAACACACACACACACACACACACACACACACACACACACACACACACATACACACACACACACACACACACACCACTTTTACATGTAGGCCTTCATGCAAGAGAAACATGTATGTGTCTTTTCACGTATGGTGTTTTTACTTAACATAATGATTTCCAGTCATACAATATTTTCTGAATATGCCACAATTTTTTTCTTTACAGCTGCATAAAATTTATTATGTACCATAGATGTGATGGAGATATAGGGTGGTTCCATTTCCTGACTCTGGTGAGTAGAGCAGTAATAAGCATAGATATACAAGCACTGCTGTGGTACATTGATTTTAGGATCTGTCTGGTATGTACCAAGAGCTACAGCTGGGTACATACCTATATCTATACCTATACCTGTTGAGGTACTTCCATACTAATGTCCATGTGACAGGATTAGTTCATGTTTCCACCAGCAATAAACAAGGAT
>CABHPQ010143274.1:32399-45048 GCA_902168405.1 Peromyscus aztecus | reverse complement strand
ACACAGTTTGTGAAAAGTGAATTGTTGGCATGAACTGTCAGTGTTAAAACTGGTTTTATAATGTATATGCTTTATGTAATGACATCCACAGTTACTAATAATTTATTACAAGGTAAATAATTAATTTTATCCTGATGGGAACTTGGAGAATAATTTTAGTGTAAATCTATACAATTTCTACAGGAGGCATTTATAGATAGATCAAAATCATATTTTTGCACTCACAGATAATTGGAAAAGTAAAATACACATTGAAAGAAAGAAAGCAAGAAGAAACAAATCCAAAGATAGATGTATATATACAGACTCCTTAGACTGGGTGAGGAGATGCAAGAGAGGCTGTGAGCCCTGTGCACCTTCAGAGGTCACAGACATTGTGTGTAGCACTTTGGTGGGTGCTTAGGTAGGTTCTCCTGACACTTCTTGTGGTTCTTACTGAAATGCCTGGGTTCCTGGATCCATAACCCTTTTCTTTTTTCATGTTTGAGGTCTTTCCATGCAGTGTTTCAGGAGTATTTTGCAACTTTGGTTAATATTTAACTTGCCATTTTTTTTGTTTCAAGTTTCATGGGGATACTAGGTTAAAATATTTGTGGCATCAATTTACCCCATTTTAAAAAAAAACACTGTTTCTGCTGAGTTTGCTTTCTTGGGCTTTTCCTTTGATGTTGAAGAGTCTCCCACTGTGGCAGATAGAAAGCATTGATTACTGGGAACTTGAGATTGGTCCCTTAATAATTGGCAGGGAGTGTTGGAAGAGAGCCAGCCCTTGGCCTGAAGTCTATGATGAGGAAAAGTTTCCTTTGGGACAAGACTCTGCCCCCACTTTACTCCTTTCAGAGCAGGGTGGACTCATCAGTTTCTTTGGGTGGATAATGCTAAGAAGTCCTGTATTTTTGTAGAAAATGCTTTGGCCTGCATGCTGCTACTTACTCTGACAGCTCCATTTCCTCCTGTTTTTACTCTACTAGTTGGTTAACGTTTGCTCTCCTCTACCCTACAGGGTTGTTGTAAGGGGGGAAGGGTGGTTTCCATGAATACTGCATAGTTTTTTTAGGTGGTGGCACTATATGCTGAATGTATGTTGTGTTCAGGACATCAACATGTGCAGATATTGTGAGTTTAGATATTGTGAGTTAGTTATTTTCCCCCATAAAATTATTACAAATCATGCTCCAAATCAGCAGGTCAGCTATCTATACAGGTTCTATCCAGGAAGAGGGTGTTTGGGCTGTGTACCATAAGGAGGAAACAGGCAGGTGCACAGCCTGCAGGAGTGGCACTGCTGGTCTCCAGGCCTGTTTGTGTTAGCCAGATGAGGAAGGAGATCGTCGTCACAGACGAGGGTCAAGTCTCCCTCTGAGAAGCTGCAGTGGGGCTGCACCTTCGTGAGGGCTGGGGTGGCAGCACTACCTAAGGTGAGCACAGCAAGGCCACAGCTGTCTCCATGAGGAGTGGATTGTGCCCCTCATCTTAGGTACAAGATTCTTTTTTTATTCCCCTTTGGTTTTTCAAGACAAGGTTTCTCTGTGTAGCCCTGGCTATCCTGGAACTCACTGTGTAGACCAGGCTGGCCTCAAACTCGGATCCATCTGCCTCTGCCTCCTGAATGCTAGGATTAAAGGTGTGTGTTACCACCGTCCGGCAGGGTACAAGATTCTTGAGGGAGAGGTCTCTCAGTTGACACCTTTAAGTGTCAGTTTGTACTGTGGAGCCTGAAGCAAGGGTCCAACTTGAGTTTACCTGCTTTAGCCTCAGAGGAATGAGTGATGAACTCCAGATGTGATCCTAACACTCAGGAGGCCAAAACAGAAGGAATGCCAGCCTGGGCTTCACAGTAAAACAGTTTCTCAGAAAACAAAGGAAGAAGTCAACATGGCTCCCTCTATCTACTTAGAGAAAAAAAAAAAATCGTCATTATTGTGAGGTTTCCAACTTCCTTAAACATTCAAAATCACCTTTGCATGAATTGAAAATGCAATCATACCTAAGGGTCCTTCCTATCTGTGTCTTTATACATCCAGTGTTAATTTGTAAGTATTCTTATTTAGCTGTAGTGCAAGATGAACTTGATTTGGGACAGACATTAAAAATGGAAATCTGTTCATAGAGTACCTAGATGCCATGAGCCTTAAGCTTCCATTTTATTTTTGGTAATTTGGTATTTTCCTTGAATATTGTACAGCAAAACCAAAATGCAGACCTAATTTAGACTAAAATTTACCTGTGGGAAATGTTATACTCTATTGATCACAGGGGCCTCCATAGCAGTTGCCATGGTGTGTCCATCATTGCCTGAACTTAGACAAATCTTACTGATAAGTGTATTTCTATTTGTGCTTCAAACTTTGACTTGAAAAGTAATTTTGTTTTTTAAATTGCATAAATCACCATTCTGATCAGTATGTTATCAGGAATAACAACTGATTTGTTTAATAAAAATTGGTGTTTTTTAAGACTCCACTGCCTCCATGCCGAACCTGAGCATCTTTAGCTTTCAGGAATTCACAGAGCAGTTGGGTTTTGAATAGTGGTCCCTTTGCTGGCTTTCATCGGAGAGTGAACATTTCATTCTCCATCAGCACCTTGTGTGTCTGCAGTCTGTTTCTGCTGAGGTATATAACCTTCGCTCAGAAGGTCAGTGGTGGTGGAGCTGTGGTTTTTAGGTCTGTGTTTTCAGTGTGTCCCATAGTGAACTGGCTTTTGGTTTGTGCTGGTAGGGCATAGCCTAACACGTGTAGCAGGCATCTCAGTGATCTGAATTAAAATCAAGCTTAAATTTTAATGACTTGATTGATTTCCCCCCAGGGTATCTGAAGCTTAGTGTACAACTGCTGTGACACTCCTGTGTGGACAATGGCTACTCAAGGTTTGTGATGCGAATAAAGCTGAGGCTGTTGCACTGGGGAGCTGCTTTATGGCTTCTGCACGGGTTTGCCTTAGAGTCCCTGTTCCTCTTCCTTTGCCAGCCCACCTTTTGCTCTTTCCACTCACTACTACTGGCTCGGTGAAATAATCAACAAGCCACCCTTGGGAATATAGTTTGATTGGATGATTCTGGAACCTGAGTGCCATTAGGTCGCCCCCTGTTCCATCATGGAACACATACTGGCTATCATTCTGCTCTCCTTGGCGGCCTTCCTAAAAGTGTTTCAATGATGGGTCATTGTCCCAGAAGTTTTATTCAGATAGTGTTTTCAGTGCACTGACATGTTTTGTTTTTACAGCTGATCTGATGGAGTTGGACATGGCCATGGAGCCAGACAGAAAAGCTGCTGTCAGTCACTGGCAGCAGCAGTCTTACTTGGATTCTGGAATCCATTCTGGTGCCACCACCACAGCTCCTTCCCTGAGTGGCAAGGGCAATCCTGAGGAAGAAGATGTGGACACCTCCCAAGTCCTATATGAGTGGGAGCAAGGCTTTTCCCAGTCCTTCACGCAAGAGCAAGTAGCTGGTAAAAAGCATTGTGTGTTTAAGAGCTATAGTTAAATTTCTTAGCAAGGATGTGTGATGGCTTAGACACAGATCACAAGTGAGAAGTAGAGGAAAGGTGAAGTGTAGTGTCACTTTTATTTCGCACTCAGGACAGTAAAGTCTCACGTGGATTTACCTTTCCCAGATATTGATGGGCAGTACGCCATGACTCGGGCTCAGAGGGTACGAGCTGCCATGTTCCCTGAGACACTAGATGAAGGCATGCAGATCCCGTCTACACAGTTTGATGCTGCTCATCCCACTAATGTCCAGCGCTTGGCTGAACCATCACAGATGCTGAAGCATGCAGTTGTTAATTTGATTAACTATCAGGATGACGCGGAACTTGCCACACGCGCAATTCCTGAGCTGACAAAACTGCTAAATGATGAGGACCAGGTAAGCAGTTACACAGCTTTCTTTTTAGTCTACTTTGAAGGAAACTGTCAAGGGGCTGACAGTGGCTGCCCCACATCAGTATTTGGAAACTAATGGTGCTTCTTCGTTCCCTGTACTCTAGGTGGTAGTTAATAAAGCTGCTGTTATGGTTCATCAGCTTTCCAAAAAGGAAGCTTCCAGACATGCCATCATGCGCTCTCCTCAGATGGTGTCTGCTATTGTACGCACCATGCAGAATACAAATGATGTAGAGACGGCTCGTTGTACTGCTGGCACTTTGCACAACCTTTCTCACCATCGTGAGGGCTTGTTGGCCATCTTTAAATCTGGAGGCATTCCTGCTCTGGTGAAGATGCTTGGGTACGAAAGTGTGGTCATGGAACTAGAAGGGTAGGAAGTGGAAGGTGCCACTGTGGCTGACAGAGGTTCTCTTCTTTGTTCTCAGGTCACCAGTGGATTCCGTACTGTTCTACGCCATCACGACACTGCACAACCTCCTGCTCCATCAGGAAGGAGCTAAAATGGCAGTGCGCCTCGCCGGTGGGCTGCAGAAAATGGTTGCTCTGCTCAACAAAACAAACGTGAAATTCTTGGCTATTACAACCGACTGCCTGCAGATCTTAGCTTATGGCAATCAAGAGAGCAAGGTGAAGTAATGAAAGCTGTTTCCTGGAGCCACTGAGTCATCACAGGCTCTCAGACCTGTGTGCCTTACCATTTGTGTGCTTCCTAGAGCAGGTGCACACCTGTTTCTTTAGACACTCAGTCTCTGTACAGTGCTGTGCTGTGTGCTGAAGGGGCAGGAAGCAGGCCTCCTGAGTTTGTACACTTGGGCAGGAGATAGCCTTGAAATAATTACCAGTGTGAGAGGAAGAAGAGGGGCTGGGCGCACAGAAGAAACACTGTTTGAGGGCCTCATGGAGACCTTAGCGAGGAAGTGAGGTATTCCTGGGTGGAGGCAGGTGAGAGTACGACATCTACGAAAGTCCTGAAGAGGAAGGTGTGGTGGGGGGTTAAGAAACACAGTGTTTGGTAACCTTTTGGGGTAAGGCTATATATAGATGGGCTTTGTTGGGCATACCAAAGTCCAGGAGCTGTAGCTTTTGAGTATAGGTGTGAAGTGAGATGGGCTTATGGAGAGGTTCCAGGGACTTGAAGGATGAGGGAGTGGTCATTCTGCAGTGTCTCAGAAGGTACACAACATGGAAGATCAAGGTCAGAGGCTGTGGGGTCTTAGTGCCCATTTTCAACTGGCTGCTCTGACAGAAAGAACTTTCACTGCTACTACAGGCAAACATGGTTGCTTTTCATGGTCTTTTCCTTTATGTTCAGTGTGGGGAGGTGGCCAGAGTTGATGTATTTCTTTTTATTTTATGTGCATTGGTGTTTTGCCTGCATGTATGGGGGTGGGGGGAGACAAGTGTCAGATCCATTGGAACTGGACTTACAGGTAGTTGTGGGTGCTGGGAATTGAACTCAGGACCTCTGGAAGAACATCCAGTGCTCTTAACTGCTGAGCCATCTCTCCAGCCTGAGTTGATGTATTCTTGAAAGGGTTGGTGTGCTTGGACTTGAGCAGAACACTGTAGCATAGTAGTCACATAACTAGGACCCCAGTTTGAGGCTGTGGATCAGAGGGGTCCAGAGATGCCGTGATACAGTAACTTGGTATCATGATGGGGCTCCGCTCCATTACTTTGGAGCTTTATGACTAACATTTTACATCTTTCTAGCTGATCATTCTGGCTAGTGGTGGACCCCAAGCCTTAGTAAATATAATGAGGACCTATACTTATGAGAAGCTTCTGTGGACCACAAGCAGAGTGCTGAAGGTGTTGTCTGTCTGCTCCAGCAATAAACCAGCCATTGTGGAAGCTGGTGAGTACACATATACTTGGATTATTCCCTAGGGAACACCCGAGTCCATGCTTACAGTATGCATTTGCTTATCCCTGGATTACTGGATTTTATTGTGATTTGTTGTTAGTTCTCAGTGAGCAGAGGTTCTAAGATTAAAAAAAAAAAAAAGATCCTTGTTATTCCCTGCTTTTTCCCCCTTAGTGGGACAGCTCGTATATGATCATGTATATTGTGTCCCTGGTAATAATAGAGAAGACAGTACGTGGTTTGTACTTGAGCCTCTTATTTCAGCCCAAGAACGCAGTTTGCAGCTCTCGGCTTCCTTTCAGTAAGTGCCTAACAGCACCTGCCCAGGCTGCTGAACCAGCTTCAAACCCTGAGTGGAAGAGGCAATGATGGCAGCACTGTGCAGAGGTGCTGAGGATTCATCATACTGTGTTGCAGTGCCCGCCCACCTTCCTGCTTGTTGGGAACACTTCAGAATTTAGGATGTGGAGGGGTTACTGAGGTAGTTGTAACAGTGAGACCATGGGCCTGGGAAGACAAGTACGCCTGTGTTCCTGTGGAATAAGGGGGTGTCAGTTCTGCTGGGTTTTCTAGAAACACTCTAAGTCTTGATTAAACATACGTTTGTAGATTGATAAAGTCTACAGGTAGCTGGAGTAGTTGGAAACATGTGCATGGAAGCCTTAAAGACACCCCCCCACACACACCAGTCATTCTGATGTGTTTATCTTGAGTATACCATGTATCTTGTGGAGTGGTAGAGAGCTGGCTCATGTGCTCAGTCTTGTGGAGATGAGAACAATGTACGAAGGTAGACACTGAGCTTGGTGGCATAGGCCTGTAGTCCCAGCACTCAGCTGGAGGCAAGAGGGTCAAGAGTTCTAGGACTGCCTGGGATATTTAGCAAGGCCTTGTCTCAGAATAGAACAGAGATGTGTGTTCTGACAGAAGTACATAGCAATGACAGTCACTGAGGAGGGGCTGGACTAACTCAGTGGGGAAGGAGGAGGCCTCCTAAGGAAGGAGCTACATGCACTGCAGGAGGAGCAGCAACCTTGTTCTCTTCCCGGTGAGACATGGGCACGGTTAGATGCTCTCCAGGTAGGAGAAAGGAGTTTGTGTGGGCTGGCTTAGTTAGCGGGGAGAGAGTGTTGGTATAAATGCAATGTGAGCAAGCAGCTCGAAGGATGGGTTACAATAACAGGGAAAGCCAGGCTGAGTTAGAAGTTGCTTGAGTTTGTGACAGGAAGGGGGAGGGGTGTCTCAAAGTAGCCTGATGGGATTTTTACCACTCAGACCTGCTGAGTCAGAACGCTTGTGTCTCTTAAGTCTCCTAAGCTCTTCTGATGAGCATCTGGGGCAGGATGCACTTTCTGAGTTAATATTTGTATAAATGGAAAGAGAGAAGTGGGAAGTCTTGGGGAAAGTGGCCAGCCATTTAACAAAGGCAGAGCCTCAGCCTCAACCCAGGTCAGTGCCCGCAGCTAGAGGTGAGCTGTGAGGAAGGAATCTTTGGGAGACCATCTTCATGATGACAGGAAGGTAGGCTAAGTACAAGTGTAATTAGCCAGATTGGAGGAGACAAATAAGTGTAAAGGATGGACAAGGAGGTAAGAACCTGTCTATTGTTCAGTTGAAGATGGTGGATGTGAAATGTTACTATGCAGGGGTTGTCAGAATAAAGACTAAAACAGGAAATGTGGACCTTGGGTTGTGTTTCAAGTGCCTTTTTATATGGGCTGTCGCTGGTTGCCCAGGCTATCCTTGAACTTGGCCTTGAGCATGCTGACTGACTGGAGCTACCGCTTGTCTGACTCCCAAGTCCCAGAGTGTGTTTACTCTTCCATTTGCATTTGTGCTTCAAGACTTGGTGGTCATCACATGACTTGATGACTGTTGAGGATTGCACTGCTTTCCTCTGTAGCATACTGTTTGTGACTTCTAGCCATGGCCTCTGCACTGCTGTGTCTCCAGATCAGAACAGAGCCTGGTGCTGATGGTGATTCTGGAAGTGGCAGAGTGAATGAAAGGAGGAGTTGGGGGAATGTTCCCTCCAGGTGACAGACAGAGATGGTGAAACGTTCCATAAAAGATGGAAGGAAACAGCAGCTGTGTGACATTCTCGAAAACAGAAGGAAATAAAGTCCTTAGGGAGGAGGGTTTGCAGTCAGGGGGCACTTTCTGTCAGGGCTGACGGGCACGTCTAGCTAAGAGCCATTTCCTTGTCTAACTTTGTAGGTGGGATGCAGGCACTAGGACTTCATCTGACAGATCCGAGTCAGCGACTCGTTCAGAACTGTCTTTGGACTCTCAGAAATCTCTCAGACGCTGCAACTAAACAGGTACGCTCTGCAGACGCTGCGGTCTTGGTGCCGGGGTCTCCATGAGCCCTGAACTCAGCCTGTTTTTATCTCCACAGGAAGGGATGGAAGGTCTCCTTGGGACTCTAGTGCAGCTTCTGGGTTCAGATGATATAAATGTGGTCACCTGTGCAGCTGGAATTCTTTCTAACCTCACTTGCAATAATTACAAAAACAAGATGATGGTGTGCCAAGTGGGTGGTATAGAGGCTCTTGTGCGCACTGTCCTTCGTGCTGGTGACAGGGAGGACATTACTGAGCCTGCCATCTGTGCTCTTCGTCATCTGACCAGCCGGCATCAAGAAGCTGAGATGGCCCAGAATGCCGTTCGCCTTCACTATGGACTGCCCGTTGTGGTTAAACTCCTGCACCCACCCTCCCACTGGCCTCTGATAAAGGTAAGCTGTCAGAGCAGGGGAAGCATGGGCAGTGAATGCACTGCTGGGCGTACGTAGGGTTTCTAACTTGGGATTGTCTGTTGGCACAGATGGCTGGGAGTAGGGTGGTGGGATTCCCAAGTGTTTGTGTACTCAATGCTGCCTGTGATTTGGTTGTGCTGTAAACCAATTCTTCCCTCTGTGTAGGCGACTGTTGGATTGATTCGAAACCTTGCCCTTTGCCCAGCAAATCATGCACCTTTGCGGGAGCAGGGTGCTATTCCACGACTAGTTCAGCTGCTTGTTCGAGCCCATCAGGACACCCAGCGGCGCACCTCCATGGGTGGAACACAGCAGCAGTTTGTGGTAGGTAAATCTTTGGTACTTGGCTATTTGGAGGTGTGTGAGAGTGAATGCGTAATCTACATATGCTGTCTCCACCCGCACCCCTCCCACCCCTTTCTGAAGGGCTACTAATGACTGAAAAAAACTGACCTGTTTCTGGTTTCCAGAGAAGAGGGGCGTGACATAAGCTCTGGTGGTGTTTCCCTGGTCAGCCTTAAAACGGAAACATGGAGTATAATGTGCTGTTGTGGGATTAGGCCTTGAATGCATGTGCTCACGTAGGAATAGCCATATTTGAATCCAACTCTGTCGCATTCTGCCCCCATGAGAATACAGAGAGGAGGAACCCTGCCACATTGCTGCTGGTAGTTGTGTGGGTTTGATTTCTCCAGTGCCTGTCACTGGCCCTTCTCCATAGGATGGCCTCATAGTTAAGGTGCCACCTACAGCCTAAGAAGGAAATTTCTGTGTCTTCACAGAATCAGTAGCAGAGTCATAATGCCACCCTAGATTAGAAAGTAAACAGTACTTAACACAGAGTCTCAGGAGATAGAAGCAGTGGGCACTCTCCTGGCAGCTCTTTGGGATTTTAGCAGTAGGAATAAAGCTGAGTAAAGTTTTCACCAGACACATGTAAAAAAATAGAGGGACACGTGGGAAGACCCATCAGAATGACCTGTGTCCACTTGCGGCTTACCCAGAGTGGTTGGTGCTCTTCTGTGCAGTGAGAAAGCCGGCTTTGGGAGTTGAAGCATGGGAAAGCTGAACACACAACCATCCCTCCGTGTCTGTGGGTTTGTATCTGCAGAAACTCAAGTCTCTTATACAAAACCTTTTGGTATTTACATTGTACCTATGTTTGCCCTCGGGTCACACTAATCCTGTAGGGTGCATGAATGAAGAGAGAATGAGTCGCTGAGGATTAATGGACCGGGCAGGTTGCTCTGGGCACAGTGTAGGCCTTTCTGTGGCTGCATTTGATCCATGGTTGATTGAACCTGCAGATACGGAAGCCATAGAGCACAGGAGGGCTGCTGGCTCTGTGCAGGGAGAAGGCCTGCTACCAGGAGCCCTCCATTCCTTCCTGAGCACTGGGCGAGCTGTGAGGACCTTTGGAGACAGTGTGAATAATAGCACCTGCTGCTTAGAGCTCAGGAACTAGAGGGAGAGAGTACCAGCTTGTTAATTGCCTTTCTCCTTCCAGGAGGGTGTCCGCATGGAGGAGATAGTGGAAGGCTGTACCGGAGCTCTTCACATCCTTGCTCGGGATGTTCACAACCGGATTGTAATCCGAGGACTCAATACCATTCCACTGTTTGTGCAGGTGCGTTGACTTCAGATGGGGGCCTTCTAGACTTTAGGACCAGAAGTCCTTTCTTAGGAGCATTGGGCCTAGAGCCTCAGGAAGAGCCAGAGCACAGCCCTCCTCCCACCCCCAAAGAAAAGGTTCCTGGCTGAGGACAGTTCTGGGAGTCCTTTATTGCAGAGCAGCCTTCTCCTGTGTAACGCAGCTGAGTGGGTGCTGCTGACAGTCCACATTGGGCCAGTTTGTACCACATTTGGGTCCATGCCTTGCTTTATTTTGGGTTTAATTGGATCTTGTTCCTGTGTTATCTCCGTAGTTGCTTTATTCCCCCATTGAAAACATCCAAAGAGTAGCTGCGGGGGTCCTCTGTGAACTTGCTCAGGACAAGGAGGCTGCAGAGGCCATTGAAGCTGAGGGAGCCACAGCTCCCCTGACAGAATTACTCCACTCCAGGAATGAAGGCGTGGGTAAGTAGAGGAGCCACCCAGCTCTGTTAACTGCCATGTGCACTGGTGCTGGACCTGTCCTGAAGGCCACTCTGTCTTCATTTCCCAGCAACCTATGCAGCTGCTGTTTTATTCCGAATGTCTGAGGACAAGCCACAGGATTACAAGAAACGGCTTTCAGTTGAGCTGACCAGTTCACTGTTCAGGACAGAGCCGATGGCTTGGAATGAGGTAAGCAATCAGCGCTTGTTCCTGTGCATTCATCTGGCTCTGCAGTGCTTGTAAACAAGCCCTGTCCTCATAACTCACAGGACATAGGTGAGAAGGCTCTGGAAGTCTAAAGGTGGGAGGAAGGCAGTCTGCTGAGCAGGTGGTTGGGAGTCCGTTTAAACTGCCTGCTTTCCATACACTAATCCATCCTCCATAGAGTTATTCTTTGAATCATGGTTTCTGGTAAACTTCCCTAGAAGTACATTTTAGACAGCTCCATAGTTTCCAGCGAGGGTACATACATAGTCTCAATAAGTGGTGCTTGCTGAATGTAATCTCAGGTTCCAAACAGTAATGTGAGAGCTGGGTGTTGAGTAGGCATTTTGTAGGCATCTTAACATGTTCTGACCTGAGAATCAGTTAGTGAACATTTTAATGCTGTGTGCAGTTTGAGCTCTTTTGTCTTTTGATGTTATGTTTATAAACACTCAAGTGTGGTTTTGAAAATTTATATTCTGTCCTGTACCCATGCAGACTGCTGATCTTGGACTGGACATTGGTGCCCAGGGAGAAGCACTTGGATATCGCCAGGATGGTATGTTGTGAAGCTTTTATCCACAGGGCTGGTCCCCTCATCTGGAAGGGAGCCTGGGTTGGAGGAAGTGGTAGCTGCACTTCGGTGGTCCCTGAATTCCAGAGTTAACAGCAGTGTCTTTAGTGGAGCACGTGGAGCTTGGCTGTGGCATGCTGCCAGCCCTTGCTGTCCCCTGGCTTTTCTTCTTTGGTCACACAGCCCATCATCACACCTTTGTCTTAGAGAAGGGGGGGGTCTAGGGAGGGTGATTCATAGCTGGGCCATCAGAGCCTTCTGGAAGTGATCCAGACTGAGCAGGGTCAGGTGCTGCTGCCATCACCCCATCCCAGAGGCTTATCCAAGGAACTGGAGTTCTCTGGCTTCTCACCTGAACTGTGATAGGCAGTTTGCCTGCCAGGTAGGTCTCCTTAGTCTCCTGAGACTGCCACACTCGGGAAATGAGGCTGTTAACAGCTGCCTCATGCTCTGTGAGGGTAAATATGTTGAAGGCAGATTGCTGTTGGTGTGTGGTAGTCTCTGGAGCTGCTGAGGCCTGGTGTTGCGTAATTGCTTGGAAGAGGAGACTAGCAAGCAGCGTTCTTGGCATCCTGACCATGGTTAACCTGTCTCTCCTTTACCTGTCTTGTGGACACCCTGACTCTTCCAGATCCCAGCTACCGCTCTTTTCACTCTGGTGGATATGGCCAGGATGCCTTGGGGATGGACCCTATGATGGAGCATGAGATGGGTGGCCACCACCCTGGTGCTGACTATCCAGTTGATGGGCTGCCAGATCTGGGACATGCCCAGGACCTCATGGATGGGCTGCCCCCAGGTGACAGCAATCAGCTTGCCTGGTTTGATACTGACCTGTAAATCGTCCTTTAGGTAAGCAGCTTATAAAGCCAGTGTGGGTGAAATCCTTTACTCTGCCTACAGAACTCCAGAAAGACTTGGTGGGGTGGGAATGGTTTTAGGCCTGTTTGTAAATCTGCCACAAAACAGATACATACCTTGGAAGGAGATGTTCATGTCTGAAAGTTTCTCACTTTGATGTTTTTGCCACGGCTTTTGCAGCATTATACTCAGACGAGTAACACTTGCTGTTTTCAACATTAATAGCAGCCTTTCTCTCTATACAGCTTATTGTCTGAACTTGGATTGGGATTGACCTGTAGAGTTGCTGAGAGGGCTCGAGGGGTGGGCTGGTATCTCAGAAAGTGCCTGACACACTAACCACGCTGAGTTTCCTATGGGAACAGTCGAAGTAAACTTTTTGTTCTGGTCCTTT
>CABHPQ010143274.1:8923-32299 GCA_902168405.1 Peromyscus aztecus | reverse complement strand
TTTTAGTTTTCCAAATGAGTGTATCTGGGCCTAATATCATGTGTTGTTCTGGTCCTTTTTGGTCGAGGAGTAACAATACAAATGGATTTGGGGAGTGACTCACGCAGTGAAGAATGCACAAGAATGGATCACAAGATGGCGTTATCAAACCCTAGCCTTGCTTGTTTTTTTTTTTGTTTTTTTTTTTTTTTTTAATATCTGTAATGGTACTGACTTTGCTTGCTTTGAAGTAGCTTTTATTTTCGCAGTAACTGTTAGTTTTAAGTCTCGTAGTGTTATGTTCTAGTGAACCTGCTACAGCAATTTCTGATTTCTAAGACCTGAGTAATGGTGTAGAACACTAATTCATAATCACGCTAATCGTAATCTGGAGACGTGTAACATTGTGTAGCCTTTTGTATAAATAGACAGATAGAAATGGTCCGATTAGTTTCCTTTTTAATATGCTTAAAATAAGCAGGTGGATCTATTTCATGTTTTTGAACACAAACTTTACTGGGGACACGTGCGGTAGGGTAAATCAGTAAGAGGTGTCATTTGAGCCTTGTTTGGACAGTTTACCAGTTGCCTTTTATCCAAAGTTGTTGTAACCTGCTGTGATACAATGCTTCAAGAGAAAATGGTTATAAAAATGGTTCAGAATTAAACTTTTAATTCATTCGCTTGTGTCACTTTGATTTGTTTGTCATGAGATGGTTGGTGAGGGTAATGAAGGCACCCAGCTTGCCCTGAGGAAGTGGTGTCATCGGGGTAGAGCAGGCCTGAGTCTGCATGGCAGCGTCACACCAAAACCCGGCAAACCAGAGGAAGGAAGTGCCTGTCAGCCTTGACTCCCGTGGCTGGCTGGGCTTCTGCGGGGCCTGCACTCCTTCAGCTCACCCTCTTGCCCAGAAACCTAAGTGTGCTGTCCGCGGTTCTTGGTGTTACACTGAGCAGGAACTAAAGCTGGAAGGCGAATAAGCCCCTCCTTTGGACAGGGTCATCCCACTGAGTGGTACCGAAGCAATGCCTAGATTTGCGAGTGTGGCTCACTTGGAGAGGGCAATCCTTCCACTCCTTTGAACCAGCAATTATGTTTAAATGCTAATGTTTATCTGAACATAATCAGAACCAGAGTGGGCTGCCTTCCGTGTGGCCTGCCAGATCTGCCTGGTGGTAGGTCTGACAAGCAGGCTTTGTACGTTTCTTACACAGACCTGTTAAGACTTGTGTTTGGGTCCTCTACAAAGAGAGAATGTTTTGTGCCTGAGAGAGCTGTTTGGTTCCCTGGGTTTTAAGGTTGTGCCTGTTAGCCAGCATTCTGAGTCACAGGAGGTTCCTGTGAGGAGTCCTCCTTCGCAGAGATGCCAGCTGGGGTCTGTAGAGTCCATGTGGGTTAAGGTAACAGGTGGACGGCAAGAACTGATTCCAGAAAGTAGTGGCCTGGTCTCCACGTGTGCACTGGGAAGGGCATGCATGGTTTTTCAAAAGGAGAGGCACAAACAACTTAGGCTGGGGACAGCACCGTTTGTATCCAAAGAGGAGATTGGCATGAGCAGTGGAAACACTCCCTGCCCGCCTGCCCTGCGTCTGTGGGGCAGGGCCCAGGGCTGGCAGAGCACCGAACAACAGCAACCCCAGCAGCTAAGCAAGTCGTCAAGTGACCATTCTCCAGCAGGAGAGAGTCCAGCATGGAGCTGGGTCTGGATAGAAAAGCAGAGGACAAGGCATTCATGGCTGGTGGCCTTGGGGTATATGGGGTCTCAGACATGCCCACCTGCAGAAACAAATGACAGCAGGAACTGGGGAGTGTCCCTTCTTACGCTGCCTCTGGCCCTCGGGAGGCACCTGAGCTAGTCCTGTCTGCACCCATGGCGGGTTAGCAGGGAGATTGATTTGCACACTGTCTTTTTCAGTGCCTGGTGAAGGGCATCTTGAGCTGTCCAGTGGGGAGACCCAAATCCTACACTCACTTTGTTCAGCAGCCATAGCCCCCAAGCAGCTCTTTGGAAATGTTAGCCCAATATCCTGTGAGTTCATGCAGGAAACAAGGACGGACACCTATAGGCCGGCCACCACGGCTATCTAGGTATCCTCCAGGTTGGCTGTGGCCATTTTTACCCACTGGCGTTTCCTGAGGGACAGTACAACCAGCACCTACTCTCTGGCTGTGTGTTAAGGCTTGAGCTAGGGGCTGTTGGTAGAGGGGGAGAAGGTTAGGCCTAGACAGCCACCTCCCTGTGACTGATGTGTGCCTAGTGGCTGCTGAAGTTAGGGGATGAGACTCCCTGAGAGGTGCAGGCAGAAACCTAGGTCTGGACTGCTTGCCACCACTAGAATTCTAGTGCTCACGGAAGAGGCCAACTCTGTCTGCTCTCTTGAAGGGGAGCTCAAAGGAGCAGTTGTATTTGCCCTCTCCCCCAACCAGCACACTTACGGTCTCCAACATTAATTTGTAAGTGGGTGAGCGGGGGGGGTGGGGGGGGGGGGGCAAGGCCTGGCAGGCCTAGCCTCTAGCAAGACAGCAGCCCTGCTTCACACCACCAGGCCCCTTGCCTGTAAGCCAGCCATTCAACAGAATGTTCTGGAATGGTGACACCTTCCTGTTTTAGATTGCTCTGTTCTGCAGAAAAGGGGAGAGGAGGAGGAATAGCCCATCGCTCTGAAGCCGTTCCCTGCAGGATTCCAGTGCTCAAGCTCAGAACAAAGGGACGAGGTGACCTGGGCCTACTCTCTTAGAGCGCCCAGCCACTTGAGTCCATAATGCAGCCAGGCCAGGACCGCTTGGCCCACAGCCTGGTGACACACCACCTCTAGCTGTGTATGAAGTCCTTGGTGCATCTGTGTATGTCACCCCAGCCAAGGCCTGCTTGGGGATGCTCAGGACAGTGGAGTCAACCCTGAATCCAGCCATGCCATGGATCCTTTTAGGCAAGAGGAGGGTCTGGCTGAGGAAGCTGAGGCCTTTGCAGGTGGCTGTGGAGACTAAAGGTAATTGGCATGGCTGCCTTTGATGTGGTTGGGCACGGCTGGTGTTTTCATCCATGAGGCTAGATGGAGCTGGCAGGCTACCCAGATCATGTCACAGCAGGGCTGCTGGCCACTGACTATAGGACCCCTGGGCTAGCTGCTGTTGGGGATGGTCCGTCTGCACACCTTCCCCAGAGAAGCAGCCTGAAGCAGCAAATGGGCCAGAAACCTGGTCCAAAGCTGTTCAGAGGCCTCAGCCAGCTCATCTGCTTGGAACTGCCCAAGCCCCACCCTACCTTCCGATGCTGACTCAGACAGGCCCACCTCACACAGCAGCCCCTCCTCCCTCAGCGTCCACCACACTTGACTCTTAGCACTTGGCAGAAATGGTAACGTCTGAGGTTATGGGGTGGGGGGTGGGGGTACTGGGTGGACTCCCGTGTCCCGCACTCCCGGCTTGCACACTGAACTTGGCTGTGCATGTGGCTCACCCAGGCCTCCCTAGAATTCTTAGGATCATGTTCCAGAAAAGGAAAAGAAGTGGCCATAGAACACCAGAGGGTGGTGAGGCTTAGAGAAGTCTGCTCGGGAGCTGCTGCAAAGGTCTGTGGCTCACCTGAGGGAAGGCTCGCTTGACCTCTGCGCAGGGAAGCCGAGGACAGTCATTCCAGTCAGAGGACTTGAGGCATCAGGTTCTGGCCCAGCGATTTTATTAGCTCCACTTGAGGCTGGTGGGAAGGAGGAATGTGTGGGATCTGACCTCACAGTGCAACTGATGGGAGCCACTGGGTGGCCTTGTCTAGTGCCCAACAGCTTGGAGGAGTTCTAGGGCCAAGGAAGCCACGGCACTGTCAACAGGCGAGCTGTGGAAGAGCAAAGAGGTCATGTTTAACAGGCACATATGTGTCAAAGGCCCCTTTAACAGGGTGGGCCTCTTGAGCTCACCTACCTGAAAGACCAGCTGGTTCTCAGAAAAGCCCATATCGAGAGCCTCAGTGCCACAGTCCCAGCTGATCCAGTGCCTCTCAGCTGTGCCTCAGCCCCAGGCCCTGGGCACCACCTGCCAGACTGGACAGACACAGCCAGCCTGCCTCCCAAGCCCAAGCCTCTCCACACCCGCTCTGCACTGCTAGCTCTTGGCCACTGTGGGCCTTGTCCACCAGGAACTGTGGGATACTGCTTAGGAATAGCAAGTGGACAATTAGGAGCTTAAAAGGGAAACTGTTCGGGTTGAGACACGTAAACCAGGCTGTGAGCAAAGAAAAGCATGACATTCCGGGCAGCCGCTTGAAGAGGAAGAATAGGCTGTGGGTGGCTCTCAAAGGCAAGGAAACAGAGCTGTTAGCAAATACACAGGTGGGTGGGGTGCCGCATGAAAGCTGCAGGCCAGTGGGACAGGCTGCCACCCGGAGACAGTGCCCTGCATTCCTGCTCTGCGCATCAAAGGCCCTGAGGGGTGGTGGAATGTCTTTGAACTTGGCCTGCTTCTGGCAGAGTCCAGGCCAGTCCTGTGGGGCCACGATGCCCACCAAAGCCCCAGAGGGGCTGGTATGGATGGAAGGCCAGCCTCCCAGGAGGGATAGATCTACACAAAGCAGTGCCACCCACCCACTTATCCAGCCCTTGCAGGTGGGGACATCTGAACTAACCCAGACAGACATGGCCACACTGCCTTCATCCGGGTGTGGGCGGAGAGGGCACAAGCCTTGAACACAGCCTCCTTTGGACTCATTTGATCCAAATTGAAGTCCAGCACAAAAATAAGCTACCTTTAGTCTCTTGGGCAAACAGCCTCAGCAGGTGTGGAGGCCCAGATGGCTGGCAGGAAGGAGGAAGAACCTCCTGGTTTACTGGTCTGGTCACCCTGAGCACTGAGTGGTGTTCCTGGCCTGTACCTCACAAAATGGGTCCCAGCAGATGAGGAGGGCCCTACCATCCAAGCCAGCTTCTCTAACCTTCCAGGACTGGAGTGTGAGCTGCTGTATGGCATCACCCTTGCAGGGCCTCAGCCAGTTTCCTTCAAGTGGATCCCAAATCTCAGACACTCTATTTCTGAAACAAACCACGGGAAATGCCAGATACCATTGAAGGTTGGTCTCCCCTTAGGAGGTGGTTCGTCCCCAGGGTAAGGAATGCAGGGACCAGAGCTATCTCCCTGGGCTCTGGTCACTGTGCCTTATCCTGGCCAGGCTGCAGCACTGAACTGATGGGTGGAACTGTAAACCATAGCCCTGCTTTCTAAATTGGGTTCCTGTCACTCTTGGCTATCAGTCCAGCAAGTGCCATCCTGTTGGGTACCATGTCTGTCTTCAGTGTGTGTGACATACCCCTTGGCTGATAGGCCAACCCTTAGTCAGTGGGCCTCACTGAGGCAGGGCAGACCCACACTGCCACTGCTGGGTGTAGCTCCCCCTAAAGATGGGCTGAGGAAGGCAGCCTGGTGCTTCGGTCAGGGCCAAGACTCCTGCTGACTCCCATGCTCTCCCACCAGCAGGCTTGTGTTCTTACAGTGGGGAAGATGATGGCCCTTGATAACAGGAGGACATGGGGGACAAAAATGGTGGAGAGTGTTGGCCGACCTGAGCAGTCACTTGACCCCGCATACCTGTGAGCTGGAGCCAGGTGCTCCAGGGCCCGCAGGAGGCTGCCAGTGTTCTTGAGGCTTTCCAGGTGCTTCTCATTGGAGGTGAGCTGCGAGGGGAGAAGACAACAGTCAGCTGCTCCCTCCCTGACTGTCCCTGCTGGATGAATCACACATGCCCCATAGTCAACGTGCAAGGTCAGCATACTGCCTGTGTTCTAGGTAACACCATCAGGTTAGTGAACTCAAGACACCCTTGCTCCCATCTCCATGGAGTTGACGCTGGCTGGCCTCAGGTCAGCCCCACTGCTCAAGAATTCCATGTTTTTCCACTTGATCATAGCAACTAAGGCAGGATTAGCATCCCTCATTCTCAGGAAGAAATCGAATGAACAGGTCTTGGGGGCAGTTAGGTCTGAACATGGGTGCGCCAGAAACAAGCTGTCAGTTCAGCTGCCATTAACTGGATCCTGCAAAGACCTGAGACTTACAGGAACTGCACATAAAGACAGCTGTCTGGAAATGGCAGCTGTGGCCCCCCTGACTGCTGGAGTAAGCACAAACTTACAGACTGCATCAGATATATCTAGGGCCATTCCCTCCTCTCCCCAGCCCTTCAAAGGGGCATGCAGACATGGTGCACACAGAGATACGCATGCAGAGGCGGTACTTCTGGGAAATCACCCCATAAACTGCAGCAAGATGACTTCTTAGGAAGCACAAATGGGAACTTAACTACAGGGACAGTTAAGTGGCCAAGGGAATGGACCACGGTAACACCCATAGTTGCTCCATACTGAGCTCCATACTGAGCACAGGCATAAAGCAGGCTGAAGGTGGACCGGATCTGACCCAGACATGAGAAGTCACCGTGGTCAGAGGAACTGCTTTCTGCTGTGTGCAGCCGTCACTGAAGAAATAACTGATCCATGCACTGAGAACAAGAGCCTGGGTGCTCCAATCTAATGTGACATCTTTATCAGTGCCCACCTTCATCTCCAAACACACACTGAAGGTTCAGGGAAGAGGAGGGCTGGGAAGTGCTGTCATCTGGACATAGGGCCTCTTGTGCTCGTGGGAGTTGGGGGTCTCTCAGGGCTCCATCTCTTAATGAGCTGTTGGCAGGTGACAGCTGCTAGAGGAGGGAGAATCATTCTTTGTGTCCCCACTGGTCAGTTTCCCATGACCCAGTGGATGATCTTGCACATGGGCAGCACTAACTGGACCTAATGGGTTTTTTAAAAGGACAGAGTTGGGCAAGGGGACATGTTGGGGGGTGTGGGAGAAGCTGGAGGGAAGTGGGAGAAATACCACAATTTTTAAAGTAAGCTAAAAGAACTCATTGAAAACTGAGATTTGAGGCACTCCTGAACTTTAATAGCAGTTGCTGTCTTATAAGGATGAGTACATTACATTAGATGTTACAGCTATGGAAAGTGCCAGAGCTGCTGGGTGAGATAGAGAACCAACATGCCATCCTTTCTGTCTCCCTGAGCACAGTTGCCAAGCCCAAGCAGGATGTGTGGCCAGCTCTCAAGCGGGCTGTCCAGTCCAGAACAGTAGGCCAGTATGGGAAGAAGGCAATACATGCCTGAGCTGTGGTGCACCTGCTTTTGCTGGGCATGGCCACTTTGAACTCCACAAGCCTCACCTCCAGAAGTCCACAGAGAAATGGACAGAGAGCTCCAGGAGATTCTGAACCAGAGACATGGGAAGGAGAGATTGCTCAAGCTCCCAGGGTGTACGGGTTCCACTCCTTAGCTTCCTTTCTGGTGTGTCCTAAGCGGCAGGCAATCCTGTGGCCCCTTAGTGGCTGTAAGAGCAGCTGGTAACTGGAGTCTGTACTCGAAACCTTCCTCTGCTCTAACAACACTGGGTTCTGATGTGACACTGTTGTGGACATAGGCAGCTTCACAGCAGACAGAAAGTGAAAGACCCTGGGGTGATACTCATCTGGGAGGGGCCCGGGAATGCAAGCCCACAGCACCGTGGACAAATGCCTGGGCTCCCTTTACCCCGCCTGACTGCAGACATGGGATGATCTGACACAGCATGCAGACACCTCTGCGCCTTACATCCCAGCCTGAGCGCAGGGGCAGTCAGGGACACACCAGATACAGTCACACGGCACTTGGGAACCTTTTGGCCCAGGTCTGAAGCAGGAGTCTCAACTTGTGGTTGGATCTACAGAGCAATTTCTGCTGCCAAAACAAAAATAGTATTGCCAGTGGGTTTCCAACCAGACAGAACTGCATAACATGACATTTTAAATGATCAGGGTGCAATTTGAAATTAGCATGCAAGCATCTAGGAAAATCTAAACTTGCTTTGGAGTAAATAATCTTGGCTGGGCATGGTGGATACACCTTTTATGCCAGCACTTGGAAGGCAGAAGCAGGCGAAACTCTTGAGTTCAGGCCAGCCTGGGCTGTGTAGCAAGTTCCAAGGCTAGCCAGAGCTCTGTGGCGAGACACTGTCTCAAACAAACAAGACACAGTGGTGAAACACAGGGTGACAGTGACACCAGCCTTCAGCTCATCTGACTGAGTCTGAACTGGCAGCCACTTAACACTCTAGAAACAGGAAAGATGTAAGAAGGAGCCAAATGGTAGCAGAGAACGGGTTCCCACCACACACACACACACACACACACATACACACACACTAATTTTTTAGCACTAAAGGAAAGAACCGACCAACACGCCAGCACAGGACTGGCTCAGGAGTAAAATGGGATGTCAGTGACGACGGAAGCAGAGACCCATCAGTTGTTCAAACAGAAAAGAGGTGTTCATGTGAGCAGTCTTGGAGATGGAGCAGTGACGAGTCTGTGCTGCTGGAGAAAGAATGTGTGAAAACATCTGCAGATGTCCCAGCTGTGGTGTGGCAAAAACAGAGGTGATGCCCACCTAGACAATCCCCCACTTCACACCCAGGTATCCCATAACCCAGCCAGGCATGTGGCACAGGCCTGTAGCACACCACTTATGAGGTACAGAGTTCAAGGTTAGCCTAGGCTACCTGAGGCCCTTTCTCAAAACAAGCAGGTTTGTGTTCATGGGTGCTGGTGCCTGCAGAGATGGCCCTTGGTCTCCTGGAACTGGCATTTCAGGTGGCTGTTTAGCCGTCTACCATAGGTGCTGTGAACTGGACGCCAGTCCTCTCTCCAACCTCCTGTGAGAGTGCTACCCGGTGCTACCACTGAAGCTAGCAGAGACACGGGAAAGGGTAGAAGACACTGAGACACCACGTGACACGTTTGAGGAGACTAAAGAAAGCCGGACGGGAGAACAGCACCGCGAGTCAACAAATCAAATAAGAAGGACCCCACAGAGTAGACAACTTACACACAGCAAGAGAGTTTCTAAATGAGGTTTAAAATGGTCCAGCAACATACCACACCACCAGCCTCCAAGCTGTTTAACCAAATTATGATGGGAACCCTGGGAAGAATTTCTTCAGATACAGATAACTAACTGAAAAGGAACCTTGAGGGGAACAGAATAGTTTGAAGAGCCATGCTGCCCAGTTTTAAGATCCCCTCAGGGGCTGGAGTGACCTTGCAATACTGTAAGGGAGGGTGGGTGAAGAAGTCAAGGACACTTAGGTGTGAGTTGTGGTTCCTTGGTCCCCAGGAATGGAGCTGAGCCTGAGGACAAACCTGGAGAAGAGAAAGTTTCTCCTCTTTTGACTGTCTGCTTTCTCAATACTTCACCAAACCCAAACTGGGTCTCTTCACAGTCACTCATTTGTGGAGCTGGGTCTGTTCTGTGCGTACAGACCTGAAAAACCTGTTGCCCTTCTGACTGGGGAGGTGAGCTGACACTTGCTCACTGGGAGGCCGACAAAGACTTTGGGAAGAGCCCTTCAGAGGGAGCTGATGGAGATGCCGGCAGTGAGCACTCCTCCTGCAGCAGCCAAGTCTACATACCCAAAGGCAGTCAGTATTCACAACGTCACATGGCAGGAGCCCATTCCTCAGGTTTATTTTCATCTTGATCCGTCAGCCAGGTCCAGCGTGCCAGTCAGGACTTCCTGTTGGCAAGGTGACTGGTAACATTTGGTACCATCACATCAAAACAAAAATTCCACTGAATACACGAAGCTCACCCATTCATTAGAGTTGGGGAATTTGAGCTCAGTATTAGACCAGGGTTTTTTTTTTTTTTTTTTGGTTTTTCGAGACAGGGTAAAAAAAGACGGACATCGCTGTCCAACATAGCGCCTCCTGGAACTCACTTTGGAGACCAGGCTGGCCTCGAACTCACAGAGATCCGCCTGCCTCTGCCTCCCGAGTGCTGGGATTAAAGGCGTGCGCCACCACCGCCCGGCTAGACTAGTTTTATCCAGTTTCATTTCTGTGGCTGTGATAAAACTGACAAAAAGCAGTTCTGGGGAGAAAGGGGGATATTTCAGCTTACAATTCAAGGCTACGGTCCATTACTGTGGTGAAGGCAAAGCAGGAACTTCAAACATCAAGTCATATCACATCCACGGTCAAGAGCAGAAAAAAAGGATGCATGTTTGCTTACTTGGCAGCTAGTGCCTAGCTCAAGGTACCTGTTCCTAAACAGTGGAGAATGCCCTGCTTAGGAAATGGTACTGCCACAGTGGGCGGGGTTTTCCCATATCAGCTGACTTAATTAAGACAATTCCCACAGACCAGCTCACAGGTCAAGCAAATGTAGACAGTCCCTCACTGAGACTCTCTGAGGTGACTCTAGGTGGTGTCAAGTTGACAACTAAAATTAACCAAGAGTTCAGAAGTAATTCTGGGGCTATGGTTTAGTGTGTGTGTACGCATGCATATACATATATGTTTATGTGTATGTACATACACACATATACATAGGTATACATACACAGTCTATATAAACACATAAAACCTGGAAACATGCTTTGGGTAATACCCAGCCTGACTCCTCAGCCTTCCACTATGGCTCACTGAGCCAGCATCCATCAAACCAGTATGCACAACCCACTTGAAATAACCCAGTGTTGGTGAGAGACATCGCTGTCCTATAGAGTGGCCCTCAGGTTCTCCCAGTCTCAAAACTGCCAGCTAGTGTCTGTACAGACTACCCTTCAGGAGATTCTGCTTCTCTGATCTAGACTCCAACTTCCCACCACAGCAGCCAAGCATGAGAAGCCATCCTAGGCATCCAGTAATGGCAGGACCTTGAAGATGGCCAGCCTGTTCAGCATGCAGCCAAGGCTGTGAGAGCAGAGGACTGGTTTGCCGGTCAGAGACAGATCCAAGCCTGCATATCAGAACGGACTATGCTGCCCATCTTCACAGGCCTCAGGAATTTGTGTCCATAAACATGATTCCTTCATAAAGCCCTCATGAAGGTTGAGAGTGTGTGCGTGTGCATGTGCATGTGCATGTGCGCGCACACCTGCTGTAACAGTCTCGTGTGGACAGGCCCTGGCCCTAGTGTTTGTTTATGATTGCTAATATCTTTGGGGATCTTGTGTGACAAAAACAAAGCCAAGGCACTTGAGCATCTCTGACAGGCCTGGGCAGCACTGACAGGCAGGACGCACCGGTCTGCCCCGGCGCTCCGCAGCACTTCTTCCAGATGTGCATCCCACGAGGAGGATTATTTTTAATTCTGTGGCTTCAGATCTCACAGGTACAAGCAAAAACAAGCAGGTAACTATGACAACTCTACTTCACAGAGTTAAATTTCAAAAACAAATCTCTCCATTCAGCCCTCACACCGGCCTCTTTACGTATCCTTTGTCTTCTCTGCTGCATTTTTTTATTTCTTCAAAGCCATTTCTCTAGACTGCTTCTCAAGACACATTCTTCTTCCTTCTGCCATCTGATGCCAGGCCAGATCTGAGGAGAGCCAGCTGGTGTGATGGCATGGACCAGTCCCGCACCTGCCCCCCATCACCTGTCGTGGGGTACATGGACCAGTTCCTCTCCTGTCCCCCATCATGTGTTGTGGGGTACATTCTGGGTCTTTCCAGAAGCTTCTCTCTCTGGCAGCTGCTAAGGTCTCACCTTGTGTTCACCCACACTGCTGGGTGAAGGTTCTTGAGTTCTCCTGAATCACTGGGTGCTGATTGAGCGCATCCCAGATGGATGGATGGAGAATTTTTACAGTCTTCAGTAGCTAACCTGCATCGGAGGTAGTAGTGGGGGTTTTCCAGAGTCCCTGTAGAGTTTTATCTTCCTCATAAAAGCATGTTGGGCCCCTAAACAAGGGGATGTGCTGAAAGAAGTCCAGAGATGTCTCAAAAGGCAAATCGACTGTCTTAGTCAGTGTTCTGTTGCTGTGAAGAGACCCCATGACCACAGTGACTCTTAGAAAGGAAAACATTTCATTGAGACTGGCTTACAGTTTCAGAGATTCAGTCCATTATCATCATGGCAGGAAGCATGGCTGCACACAGGCAGACATGGTGCTGGAGAAGTAGCTGAGAGTTCTTCACCCAGATCCACAGGTAGCAGGAAGAGAGAGAGAGCCACTGGGCCTGGCTTGAGCATTGAAAGAAACCTCAAAGCCAACCCCCAGTGACACAGTTCCTCCAACAAGGCCATACCTCCTCTTGCCACTCCCTAAGCATTCAAGTATAGGAGCTGTGGGGCCATTTTTGCTCAACCCCCCACAACCTGATGAGTAGTAAGTAGACAGAAGAATGAACAGGTAGTTCTCAAAAGAAGAAACATAAACAACCAGTGCGTATTGGGAACAGTCTGCACACCTCAGCCAGCAGAGATACGAAAGTCAGACTGCACTGAAATTCCACCTTACCCCAATCAGAATGTCGAGCATCAAGAAAACAAGCAAGGGTTCAATAGTCAAGAGCGCTGGCTGCCTTTGCAGAGGATCCAGGTTCAATTCTCAGCCCACACAGCAGTTCAAAACCATCTGTAACTCCAGTTCCAGGGGATCTGGTGCCCACTTCTGGCCTTTTTGGGGACTGCACATATATGGTCCACGTATATACATACAGGCAAAACACCCATATACATAAATTAAATTAAAAAAAAAAGAAAACAAAAAGGTGTGGAAAGAGGAAACTTTAGCTCTGTTAGTGGGAATGTAAACTGGAACAGCCATTGTGGGAATTAGTGCAGAGTTCCTCATGAACCTGAAATGAAAATCACCACATGACCCACAAACCACCCCAGGTGCGGCACCCACTGGAGTCCTAGTCAGCACACCACAGAGAACCTGCACAGCCACGTTTACTGCTGCTGTTCACAACAGCCAGGAAATGGACCAGCGCAGATGGCCGAGAGGAAGAGGGAATGATGTCCTCTGCAGAGAATGGATGGGGAGCTCATCATGTTGAGTGAAGTAAGTTGGCCTCAGAAAGACAACTGTGGTGTTTTTGCTCTCCCATGTGTGAGATCTGACATGAAGGCAGAAGTGGGGTCATGAGAGGGAGAGGGTTAAGAGGTCTGTGGAGTTCAAGACAGTAGCTGCTAGCACTGGGGTCAAAGGGGACACAGTGCACAGCCCGTCTCCACACATCCTTCCAGCTGTGGGAAGGTATCCAGATGTGGGAAGGGATCACGCTGAGGGGTGCAGGTCGCAGGCTGGGAGAGCCGGCCTCAGCTAGGCACTGATGCTGGTGGCCTTCACTTCTCGTCAACCTGCCCTTCCTCCTCCTGGCTTGTCCGTGCCTCGGCCTAACTGGTCACCTGCTCTTCCCTCACACCTACACCAAACCTGCCCAGCCAGAGGCCACGGTGGTGAGATGAGGGTTTCAGGGTTTTTCTTTCTCACCCCATAAGACACAATTATTTTCTAGATGAAATTTATCCATAGTTGCTCCCTCTCTCACTTGAGTCCCGCCAGTTCTCTTGGTTCCCCACAGGGCAGGTAAAAATGCCCTTATTGCTTAGAAACTGTTCATAATTACATCCATTTCCAGCCATTGAATCCAGTATGTTTAAAGTGTTGAATGTAAGAGAGCTGGTTGGGGAAACCTTTTAGGCCTGATTGAACTAACCACCTACAACAGCCAGCCCAAACATAAGTGAGAGGAAGAAACAGGTTTAATTGGCAAGAAATGGGAGATGTGAACCTCTTGTGGGACTAGAGCCCACCCAGACACAGTTCTATTGAAGTGTACAGTCAGGGTGCACATTTGCCAAGAGACCTAAAGTAAGCGCTTAGAAACAAAAGCGGGCGTCTCCAAGGCAACAGCAGGTGGCAGGGGATGTGGCTGGAGTGATTCCTTGCTAGACAGAACATTCCAGGTAGTAGCCATCATGTGACCTGGCAAGTGTGAGGGCCTGGGTCAGAAGAAGCGAGGTGCCACTGAGTAGACACTGTACGCTCGAGCCGTAGCATCACAGCAAGCTGGCCCTACGCCGAGAAGGTACCGACGTTGTGCTCAGAGTCGGGGATATGTGTGAATATGTGTATGTGTATGTCTGCCTGCTTGTCTGTGCATGTGTGCATGCATGTGTATGTATGTACACATATGTGTGTGCATGTATATGTGGGGAGGGCAAGAGGGAGGAGACTTGGAGGGGAGAGTACCATAACTACCATCTTCTGTCATTTCTCTGGACTTACCTGTGGAGGGAGGAAAGCTAAGTGGAGCTATGTCAGGTTGACAGGCTAAGTTAATGTCATAGCCTCCTTCACCTCTTTACAAAGGGAACATGTGGTGATATATTGTGTACTCTGATAAAATTTTCCTGAAGATCAGAGACAAAGGAACAAGCCCTGCCATGTCTTACCTCTAGGACTCCTCAATCTGAAAAGCTTTCCTCAGCTGAAAGACTTCTAGTTCCTGTCTCACGCCTTATAGACCTTTCTCCGCCCAGCCATTAAAGGCGTGTGTGCTTCCCAAGTGCTGGGATTAAAGGTGTGTGCCACCATTGCCTGGCTCTGTTTCTCTCCTAGACTGAGTCAATCTCATGTAGTCCAGTGTGGCTTTGAACTCAACAGAGATCCAGATGGATCTCTGCCTCCCGAGTGATAGGATTAAGGGTGTGTGCCACCACCGTCTGGCCTCTATGTCTAATCTAGTGGCTGGCTCTGTCCACTGATCCTCAGGCAAGCTTTATTAGAGTACACAATATATCACCACATTTCTCCTTTTTTGTCTAAAATAACAAAAGAAGGTTATAACTAACATATACAATAAGTACAATAAGTATGTACAATATATACAGTCAAGAATCACATTAACAATGCCCAGTCCATTAACATTTGACAGATTCAGAGAAAATACTCCATTATGTATCCTATCTTGGTGAGTCTAAAATGTTGTACCTAATTCACGTTCTATCCTAACTTGTATTATCAACCTAAAACTGTCTTTTGATATCTTACAAACTTATACACTTTACACCTCTTTAGTGAGTTTCTTTTCTGAAATTGTTAACAAGGAAAATTATAACTATCTAGTCTTCAACTCCCTCAAAGACCTGAGAAGGAAATACTATTTACTGAGTAACCAGGAAATGCAAACAAGCGACTTCCAAAAAATGTGAGAAATGACAGAAACAGCTGGCTGCCTGGACAGTCAACCAAGGTTCCTCTGCAACATTGGGGCATCCATCTTTGGCCTACAGGCCTAGCATATCTGACAGACTTTTCTGTGAAGCAGGATTTTCTAAATGGCTTTCCTACCTTGCCTTGGTAAGGTTCATCAGTCCTTTCTTTTGTGTCCTGCTTGTCCATTTTGGACAGCATACTGTCAGCAGTTGAGGCAAGGGCATTTCCTGCCCAGTGGCTAACTTGCCACAAAGAAAGTAAACTCCATAAGGAGTTTCTTCGATGTTCATCATCTTCTCTGAAATAGATTGGTGCTGTCAGGAACAGACATGTCTCATTGTCAAAAAAAATCTGTTATTAAAACATCTTAAGGGGGCTGGAGAGATGGCTCAGGGGTTAAAAGCACTGGCTGCTCTTCCATAGGTCCTGAGTTCAATTCCCAGCAACCACATGGTGGCTCACAACCATCTACAATGAGATATGGTGCCCTCTTCTGGCCTGCAGGCTGAACAATCGCTGTATACATAATAAATAAATAAATCTTTAAAAAAAAAAAAAAAAAAACATCTTAAATGCCATATTCTATAGATTTCTGAAGTGTTTGAAGATGACCTGTCAGCTAAAATATATCTCTGACCTTGAAAACATACCTAACATGACTACAAGTTTGACTGTAACGACTAACTGCTAGTTTTTATTTCTTTATATCCTAATTGGTTGGTAATAATAACATTTAAGTACTAGAAAATTGCATTACATTGTTAAATGAGTTGTATAGGTACAATACCTTGAACAAGATTAAAATATATGTATGTATTTTCTAACAAAATTAATCTCAAATTTGTATCAATATACACAATTTGTATACAAATGAGATTGACTCAGTCTAGGAGAGAAACAGAGCCAGGCAGTGGTGGCACACACCTTTAATCCCAGCACTTGGGAAGCACACACGCCTTTAATGGCTGGGCGGAGAAAGGTCTATAAGGCGTGAGGAGACAGGAACTAAAGTCTTCTGGCTGAGGAAAGCTTTTCAGTCCTAGAGGTAAGAGGTGGCTTGTTCCTTTGTCTCTCTGATCTTTAAGCAAATTTTTTAAAATATTTTTTAAATTAATTAATTTATTTATTATGTATACAGTGCACATATCCCTGCAGGCCAGAAGGCGGCACCAGATCTCATTACAGGTAGTTGTGAGCCACCATGTGGTTGCTGGGAATTGAACTCAGGACCTCTGGAAGAACAGAGGTTCTTAACCTCTGAACTTCAGGCAAATTTTATCAGAGTACACAATATATCACCACAGGAAGACATTAAGAAGTGTTGGCCACTTAACAGTTCTGTGCTGTTCAGCCACTGCTCATAAGGGCCAGGAGAAAATCTGTACAAAGTCTTCTCCCCCAGTCACAATGTAAGTCCCCACAATCATTTGCAGCAAGTATGGAGACTCCAAGCTCAAGGCTCCAATGACTCCTCAAGTCCAAGGCCCTCAGTGTATTAGAAATGGGCAGAAAGGACACACAGCATGTGTGAGGTGAGCACATGTGAACAGCTTTTCAGGTGATCATCAAGGGTCCTGCAGATGTCAACAGGACTGAGATCAGAGTGCCTCTGTGCAGATATGGGATGTGGCCTGGTTGGGTGAAGTCACCAAACATCTTACAGCTCTTTCTCTTGTGGGGTTAAACATCTAAACAGTCCTTGGGTAGGGGAAAGAAACCTGACTCCTTTGCAGTCTGTAAGCCAGAACACTCCATTTCCCTGAGAACTGAAGTAGCTCTGTACTCTCCAGATGAGGCCAGGCTGGGCCATGGAGCGTGCACTTGAAGATTGGAAGTGTGGAGCACAGGGGACATCAGCTAACTGACAGTTTTCATAATATTCCCAATAGACTCACTACAGGGACATTTCGGTAGGTGACCACTTCTTAATACGTCACAAAATTGTTACGCCGGTGAGTCATGAACCTTCTGAGCCACATTACCATGGGTGACAGGACAGAGGGTATGATCAGCTGTGGGGTCTGCTCCTAATTTGAGCAGAAACACCTTTGCTACAGGAATGCATGACACCCACAGGTAAGGAAGGGGGACAGAGGAGACATTACAGGGTGGCCTGGTCCCCGAACTTCTTTGAGGGGTCTACGCACACAAAACTCTGAACATAGTTGGGATTTTAATGCAAAACAGGAGGTCTTGGGGTCAGAGGGACAGGAGAGGAGGCCACAGTGGCCAAGCTGGTGGCTGAGGCCATGTCCTGCCCTCCTCAGTATGGGCCAGGCCGGAGTCTCTGCTCAGAGAGGCTGGTGAGGCAGTGGCCAGGTACAGTGGGCAGGTACACAGCCCAGGAAGCTGGAGGCAGAGATGCATGGGCCCAGGGAGTGGCCTGCCTGCTTCCTGGGTGCAGTGGCAGGCAGGCAGACAGGCACCTCCTTGAGGCTCGCCCTCATCTCAGGGACCTGCTCAGAAACCAGCTGGAGACTTGGGCAGCCACCAAAATAGGAGCCTGGGAAGCCACCCAAGCCCACAGTGACTCAGGTCCTCTTCGGCCTTCCTCTGTCCGACAGACTTCACCTTGAACGTCTTTCTCTAGGGGGCACTGAAATTCTTTCCCATTATCAAAACTGGGAGGAAAATAAAACAAAAAGGAAAACTGGAATCAAAGTGTATTTTGGCTTCATGATTAAAGTCGTCAGGCATCTATTAGTCAGAATTTAAACCTGGCCCTGAGTGCTGGATCGCAGGAATTCCCACACTCCTGTGATTTTGGTCACCGGTCTTGATCAAATGCTGACAGCCTCTTTAGAAATATCTGAAAGATTACCCCAGTGAGCAGCCCCTATGTGGCTTACCTTCCCTCCCTCCACCAGGATCACACTCTGAAGACTTTCTTTGGTGGTGCCTTGAGGGAGGTTGTTTGCAGGAGAGCTGGCACATGGCTGAGGGAGATAAGGAACTATGGTGGGTGGGGGGTGGGGTGGGGCTTGGGAAACCCCAAGCTGACCCACGGGAAAGGACTTCCTGGCCAAGGGTTAAATTGGCCTCCACATATACGTTATTAACTAAAGCAAGGCCCAGAGCCTCTGGGCCTCTCAGCCTCCTCAATGATAGGCAGAGGCTGAGCTGACCTTTGGCCTTTGGCTGCTGGGTTCTCAGGGGGACCCAGCTGAAGGAAGTGCTGGGGAGAGGTGAGAGTACTGATGTCCCTGTCATGACGGGGTTTAGATCTGCACTCAGGGGACCTGTGAACACCGGTGGCCTGGCACTCACATGGCCTCCTGGAAAGCACAGGACACTTTAGCAGAAACACACAAGCTTCCCTGGGCTGAGTCTCCTCCAGTGGGTGGAGTCACGAGGATGTGACAGAGACTAGTCCCAGAGCTCTGAGAGGAAGAAGGGTGCTGTCTTGATCTACCTGGGACACCTGTGGAGGTGACTGCAGTGGGGAATCCCAGGGACAGGCTGACTGTCCTTTCCATGGTTCCTACACATTTCTCAGTAGCCTAAGCTTAAAGATCAGCCTTCTTGAGAGCCTCAGAATGGAATCCAAAAGAAAAGCCTTCAGGTTCTGTCCACACACCCCATCCCCAGGCCAAATGCAAAAGCTTTCTGAGGAGCTCCCTCCAAAGAAGGCAGGGAAGAAACAGAAAAGGGGAGGAGAGAAGAGGGACACACTCCTTTTCTCCCGCACGCTGCTCCCCTCCCCACAGCCTTTCACCCCAGTCGCTGCACACTGTGCACACCAAAATCACACTGTACCCAATACCACCTACAGTCATCATGCATACACCAAAAGTAAGGCCACTCTGGTGCCCACCCACAGAGAACTACCAAGGCCATGCCCACAGAGTGGGGGTGGCTGCTCTTCTAATCTCACTCCATTTTGTGTGGCCAGGAGAGAGGGAGGGGGAGAGGGAGGGGGAGAGGGAGGGGGAGAGGGAAGGAAGGCAGAGAGGGAGACAGACTTGTATTATGTGTTTGGAGTGCAGCTGACTGTGCTTCTCTGAGGTCTTGTTTCTCCGCATTGCTAGGGTTCTGTCCAGGGCTAACATTTCCCCACCAGAGGCAAGAAGTGCTGTGTGTTCTACTTGACACCCGATATGTTTTCCAGGTACTACAATACCGACCTGGCCCTGGGTGAGCACTCTGACACAGTTCCCTGGGAATCCTTCCCACACAGGTGCTCATGAGTTCTGCTCAATACCCAGTGGGGCACAGAGGATCCCAGGCTTCCTGTCCAGAGCTGTGTCCTGGGAATGCAGCTGCCTTGGCCTCCCTCTACCCTCTGCTCTGTGTGTTCTGCTCAGGGACTCTGCTGCAGTCTGTGCCAGTTTTCCACAAGCTGTGGCTACGGATGCTCCCGGGATTCAGCAGGGTCCTTTGCCTGCTTGCATGCCACCTCTTAGGGACCACTAACTGTCACTGCCAGTGTCTAGTGTCATATTAATTCCTCTTCCACCCACCCATTCCTCCTTTTAACTACTTTCAACAGGAGGGTAAATCTGATCTGTATAACTCCATGTTGGCCAGAAGCAGAAATCCTAATGTTAATTTATAACAGTCTACCTCCCCAAGCCCACCTAATGTCTCCCCTGTTTCTGGCCACAGGAGTTTCCAGTTCTTTGGTTTGTGAGCACTTCTCAGCTTATGGTATATTTTAATGTTACCCAGAAACACAGGCAGACAACAGCCCACAACTCCGTCACGGTGGTTGTGTTCTTCTTCCAGAGATAAAGATTAATTAACTTCCCTAAAACCCTAAGGACTGACTCTTGAAAACTGGTGGCATCCTCAGAATCCCAATTTAAATTATTCATGAGATCTTTGCCACCGACAAATCCAAATTAATGTCAAGCCTTGGCCTAGAACCCACGGCTATAACAACAGTGGCCCAGAATAAAAATGTCCATGGATCCAAGTGACTAGTTTTCATGGATTGCCAGGATTTCAAATGAGCATTGTGGTCCTTTCCACCCTAGGAAGCTGGGTTCCAGTTTGGTACTCTCCGGTTCTCTGGGTCTCACATGTATTGGATGTAGGAGCCTAGAGCCTTCTATTTGTGTGATGGCAAAGATGAGAAAGGTTTATATGACAAGCTGCTGCTGCCACAGCTACACAACTTAGATACCCTGGACTCAGGGTTTTGCCTGCTAGGAATTCTGGGCAATATTACATGAATCTTTAGTAGGCTATGGTTGCTCCCTGGGCTGTCCTTCAACCTGGCTCAGAGGTTTGTGTTCCAGGGGAGCCAGAGCAGAGAAGTGGGTTATCCTAGCAGAGAGAGTACAGAGGGAGAGGGAGAGAGAGGTAGGAGGGAGGGAGAGAGACAGAATGAATGAATGAATGAGTGAGTTCCTTGTAGCCCACAGAATGTGGCGCATGCCCTGGAAAGGCTCCTTATTATTCTCTATAAAGACCAAGAGGACAGTGATGGAGCAGGGTGAGTGGTGGGGGTCACCTGGACTCTGGGGGCATCTGGGTCATGGTCACAATCAGAGGAGAGCAGATGTCCTGCACTCAAACCCCCACCAGTTTTCAAGGGTGACTTATGGCACCTGGCTAGGGATTCTGTGGCAACGTTTGCACATGGATTTTGCTTTAGAAAGTGTTTGTCTTACCTGACATGCCACTCAGGCAATTCCGAGGCAAGCCATTAAGAACAGAGAAACAAAACATAAGATCAAAAGATCAAACTTTAAAGAACGCCCACAGGATCAAAGTCCCTGCTCATCCCTGGCTGCAGGAGTGTCTGGCAGAGCAGAAAGTATGTCTTTTGAGAAATACCCTTTTCAAAGAAAAATGAGAACCCACCCTGAAGGATGGCTGAAGGCTGGGGAGAAAGCTTCTGGAAACTTGTCCTGACAAGTGGAGACATGGGTCAGATGTTAGGGAACATGGTCAGACTCTTCCCTCACACTTCAAGGGGCCAAGGTGACAACAAATCCTGCCATGCCCCTCAACTAAGCCTGGCCCAGCTCCCACTTCTGGAGGAGCAGGTGGCTCATACACGGTCCTGACTGGGCCTGGACATCGCACGAGACTGAATGGGTCATCAACACAAAGGAAGAGGGTCAGCGCCCTCCCCAGGGCCAGGTTCTAGACAGTGAACTGTATGACAGGGAGATACCTGCTGATCCGCATGGGTCTGACTTGGTAGGACCTCAGAAGAGAGAGTGTGCTGGAAATGCCCTGAACACAGGCCCTGCCACACGGCTGGCCTCGGGCAGGGGTTTCTCTGACCAGGTTTTCTTGCTTTCATAGTTGCCTGGTAGTTCTAGGTGTACCTTAGCCTTGTAACCCACACCCAGCTTAACCAACAACTCCTTTCCCGGAGGATCAGGAGTTTAGTTCCCTTTGGAGGAAGCTCTTCACTTCAAACTGGTCTATGGCTGCTGTTGCTTCCGTGGTCATCTCTTGCTGTTGTGCCTTTCATTTGGCTCAGGGTTATGTGAGTCAGAGGATGACAGTGGGTGGTCACAAGTGACCGAAGTGGGAAAGGTCAAGGCAAGCTGGTCCAAGGGCTGACCTCGGAGCTCAGCCACTCTTCTTCAAAATCAGACAGACAGAAACCCAACACCATAAAATCAAATTCTACACAGAAGCAGCCAGTGTGAACAGAACCAAAGGCTGGCAGGACAGCTACCATGACTGTCACAAAGGTCTCCTTCCTGCACAAAGGGATGACAGAAATCTGTGAGCATGAGGTCAACTCAACAAAATGGAAACATCCAGAGAACAGGACAGGATGGAGGCTGTTCATGTCTTAGTCTCACTATTGACAGGAACTTGAGAAGTTGACTTAAAGCTAGAATCCTGTCAGAATCCTGAGAGAATATCCTTGCTGGGGCCTTGCTTTGACGGACATGTGTAGATGTAACCAACCATCTTATAAATAAGAAACACAGAACCAATGCAAAGAAGAAAGCCAAGAGGTCAGAGCTAAGAGCTAAAACCTTACCCTTCCTCCTGCAGTGGTCCTACCTCTCCGAAGGAGCCCGTACTTCCTGTGTTAAAGTCTTTATATAGTCTCTGTTCTGCCTTCTCATTGGTTGTAAACCCAACCACAGGACTGCCTCATCACGGCCTGTCTGTATAGACCTCCAGGTGTTCTATGGTTGGTATTGAGATTAAAGGCATGTGTATCCAATGCTGGCTGTATCCCTGAACACACAGAGACTTACCTAGCTCTGTCTACCAAGTGCTGTGATCACAAGTGTACACCACCACTGCCCTGCTTTCCTATGGCTTGCTAATAGCTCTGACCCCCAGGCTACTTTACTTATTAACATACAAATAACATTTTGGTACAAAAGAAAATATCACCATAGACATGTTGACAGGCCTGACTGAATGAGGGACTCTCCATCAGAGATAAATTCCTACGATATCCTATAGGTTGATGAGGGTACATTACTGCCTTGTGTCCCTGTGAGACCCCTGTGAGGTGAGTGTTCTTGGGTCTTTGCTTTCAGAAGTGGGGTAAGTAAGGCCACAAAGTGAAATCCCATGAATGAGTCTGGTAGCTGGGTGTGAGCAAGGCTGGATTTTTAGATCTACCCAGACTGGGACTCCGCAGCTACAAACCTGCTGTCAGCTTAAGGGCCCCCAAGTCCACCTAGGAGCAGACAGGGAGGAGGAAGCGGGGAACACCAAGGGTCAAGACAGGGAGGCTGCTTCCCTAGGGCCCAGGAGCACCCAAGGGTGCAGCCACAGCCACAGTGTTGGAGAAGCGGGGCTGGGGCAAGTGAGCAAAGGCGGAGTGGGGCTCAGGAAGGAAACTGGGGACATGGCTTCCTGTTGAAAACACAGGTTATCTTCCTTCTATTCCATGCTCCTGTATTCCTACGTGAAGCCTCCTCACCCTGCTTCTTGCTTTCTCTCTGCAAGACTTCCCCATAACAGTGACAGGTACTTAGGAGTCAGATGTCTGCCATTTCCCCACAACTGGTCTTTAAGGGTCACAAGCCACACCCTCCCGGTAGTGGGATGCTGCACTGTGCGTGCGAACGTCTCACCGAGCCTGGCAGAGGGAAGGGTGCAGAAGGCTTTCAAAGATGCCCCAGCAATCCTGAGCCTCAGAGAGCCTGGCAGCAACCGATGGAGCTGAGAGTTGAAACACACACACACACACACACACACGCACACGCACACGCACACGCACATGCACACACATACATACACACACTCCACACTCACACTCCACACATACATACATACATACACACATTACACATACACACACACACACACACACACACACACACACACACACACGCGCGCGCGCGCGCGCACACACGCACACTATACACACTACACACATACACACACCACACATACACATGCACACACGCACACTACACACACACTACACAC